>NSDO01000659.1:0-29437 GCA_002286825.1 Lagenidium giganteum | reverse complement strand
GGAAGAGCCCCGGGTTGCCGGGCATCGTGAGTGCAGCGTGGGCCACCTGCGGGTCCGTCATGGCTAGCGCCTCCATGAACGGCGCGCGCTTGGCCGCCGCGGCGTCGCTGGCGTGCTCGCGTAACCAGATCTTGATCGAGTGAACGACGACGTGGTTGCCCAGGTCCACTTCCCACCACGGCTGGAATTCTTCGCGCGTCTGGGCACACCGCAGTGAGTCTACTAGCACAGCATGGCGGGCATCGAGACCAAAGACCGTCGACGACTGGCGCGCCCGCTTGCCGACGGCGACATCGAGCAGTGCGCCTTCGTCGGGTGGTGGCGTTTGCTCCCAGCGATGCTTGATGGACGCAAGGATGAGCTTGCCAACGTCGTCGAGCGGGGCTGGTGGTGCCTTGGTCAAGGTCGCGGTGGAGGTCGGTGCCTTATTGTTCAGCGGCTTGGTGCGCTGCATGTCCTCAAGCGACAGCTCTTCCTCGAATGTCAGGATATCGAGGCAAAGCACGCAGACGCTGGCGCGACCGTAGAGTGCGGATGCCGCCGCGAACTTCTTGGAATCGTGGATGACCATCCCCCACTTCTTCCGGAGGTCGAAAATGCGCTTCATGACCACGGCACCGACCAGGTTCTGGCGCACAAAGCGTCGTTCGCACAGCGCGCACGGCACACGATTGGGCACCCACGTCTGTGCGAGAGCGTTGACCTTGGGCTTGGTCCGAGACGTGGCTGAGCCCGTCGTCGCAGTTGCTGCATATGCTGACGGTGGTGGTGCCAGCGGGAGTCCCGGTCGCTGCGATCCACTGGCGCCGTCGCCTGGTGGAGTGTCTGCATGCGGCTGTTTGCGCTTGGTGACGTCGTCGAAAGTCGCGAACATGGTCGGGTTCTCGTAATGCACGGTCTTGCCGCCGACACGCATTGTCACCCACTGGTTGTTAGGTTGACTCACTGGCTCCCGCATCGCCGGATGTGCACTCGATGGACGGAGTTTAACCTGCACTTTGGTTTCCACGTTGGACCACGACGCCGACGGCTGCAGCTTCTTTGGTGGTGTGTTGCTGTTGGATTCGTCAGCTCTGTGCTTGACAGAGTTCACAGTCTTGTTGGCTGGGTCCGGCGGCATCAACTCGCTCATAACGTTAGCGACGTCAGTGGAAATGGCGCCCAACATCGTGTGCGTCTTAATCTTGGGCTCTGTTAGCGACGTTGAGCCATCACGCGCCGTGATTGATAGAAGCGACAACGACGCAGACTCCGCCTCAAGTCTCTGGATGGCACGCTGAGCGTTGTAGTGAATCTGGTGCTCCAAGTCATGGCTTTCGATAGATCTCAGCGTGTCGTCCACCTCGTCTGGCGATGGCACAATTGGCAGTTCCAGTGGTCGAATCGTAGTGATTGTGTCATGTTGCTCCAGCAGCCCCATCGCCGTGCCTCTGGACGCAAGGGCTAGTAGCTTGCGCTTCTCTTCCACTAGGTCTGTGAGCTGCGTCTGCTGCGCCAGCTGCAGCTCCTGTGCTATTCGCGTGAAGTACGCGTCGTGCCGGTGCGAATACGTAGGTAATGCCGGTGCTTTGACACGTAACGCCGCTTCACAGTATGTCAATGCAAGTTCTGTGGACATTGAAATGACGTTCACAAGCAAGATTAGCACGCATACACTGTGACAACGCGAGGCACAGTCGCACCTGGCTGAGCATCCAGCTGGAACACGGCCATCTCGTACATCCAGTGCAATGTCTTCCACCGCGCCTCGTGCGTTTGCGATAGCCACTGCAGTTGCCGAACCAAGCTATTTGATGCAGCATCAGCAATGCAAATGAAGTAAGACGACAGTTGAAGCGACGACGTACGTGCTATCAGGCTGACCGGTAACTCGGTCGCCCAATCGCAGCGCCAGCGTGTGTGCACACCGAGCGAGTGCTGAGCCCGCCCGGGCAAGTCGCTCCGTCGATTCTTCGGCCAGAACGAGCTGTAGTACATACACAGACAACTGATGAGTAAAGAGACTCCTTCTCCTCGCAATGCAATCTACTGTTGCGGTTGATCTCACCAGGAACACCTGTGCGGAGACCGAGTGAATAGCGCAGAGGTCAGCCAATGCGGCTGCCTTGATCGCCACGGCGTTGAATAGGTTGAGCAGCGATCCGGCCGCCGTCTCGCCGGACCAAGATGCGTTCAGTTGCTGCTGGGCAAGGCGAGCAACGCACGCGAAGCAGAAACTCGCCTGCTGCCACTGCGCAACGCAGTGCTCGAGCTCATCCGGGTGCTGCACTCGCGTGGCGTGCTCCGTCATCGCTTCCGCCAGCACACAGCGCAGCTGCGCCACCAGCAGACACACCAGCACGAGCTCCAGTGCGGTCATGTACGGCAGTCGCATTTCGCGCACGAGACGGTCGGCACTCACGTCGATGGAGCCGAAGCCATAGAACAGCGGGATGAACGTCGTGAAGAGCTGCGTGTCGCCCGCCTGATACCGCTCGTCCACGAAGCGATGCAGCGCCCAAATGCACGGCTGATACTCTTCCAGCAGCTGCAGCAGTTCTTCGTACACGACCTGCGGCTTCCGGACGTGCGTGATCAGCGGTGTTTCTTTCAATTTGAGGCGGATCTGTCCATCGAAGCAGACTCAGCTCAGCACAGCTCGGGCGGCAGTGGAGGTCCATACCTTCATCCGCAATGACGCAAACTCTTGCGACGCAAAGTAAAAACTGCTCAGTTCTTGCTGTGTGCAGCACAATACAGCAGAGCCCGCGGCAATGGCCAAGGCCGTGGTCGTGTCAGTGGCGGTGGCTTTCATCATCCAAGCGCAAGACAGCAACGGACCTCCACTTCAACCTCAGACTCAGCGAGCAGATGGAAGTGCGGGAACCCACCGCACCAAAAGCGGAACGTTAAGCCACAGCTGGCCATGGATCTGCGATCCGCGGTGGCGGCGCGACACCAGTGGCGAGGCGCATGCACCGCACCTCTCGCCCTGCCCTGGCGTGGTCGGCCTGAGGATGCATTGCGCACGAAACGTCACGACCGCTGGAGAGCGCAGTATTCAGATAGGATGCTGTACGAACTGAACGATACCAGTGCAGAACCGGTATTTCGGTGATACCGGTTCTTTGAATATTCAAACCCGTACCAACACTCTCGTTGACCGGTGGAACGCCAGACTGGAGCGGCGATGCCCGAAGCCGTGATGACCGCAGCAGCCACCGACTCAACGGCTGCGTCGGTGCCCACGGACGGCGACATGACGCACACGAGCGAGCGCAAGCGCAGCAGCGAGGATATGATTGAGGATGCACTGACCCCGCAGGTAAGTCCGTTCGCTCTTGGCCACGCTCGAGTGGCGCTTGTCGGGTGCTGATTCTGGGCAGTAGCAGCATGAGGATTCACCAACCGCAAAGCGTAAACGTTTGGATGGCAACAGTGCTCCACCGTCGGAAGCAGTCGCACCCACAGTTGTGCGCAGCGGTGGCTTGCAGCTGGACGAGGCAGAGCGGTCGATGAATGGTGCGCCCGAGGGAGAGCTGTTCCTGGTCAACGTGCTGGCCCGCGAAGAGTTCAGCCCAGCGACCGATGTGCACGCAGAGATGCGCGAGGTTGAGGCGCTGATTGCAGCGCGCAAGAACGGCGACGATGGCACCAGCGAGCTGTCGTGGGCACAGGAATACCAGGCGGTCGACTCGTTTCGACGCATTGCCATCCACCACCCAGCCGAGCTGCGGCAGATCATGTATGTTGAAAGCAGGTGTGGCGTGTGGCATTGCGCCAGCTCGACTGATGAGGTCATACTGCTATCGACAGATTACAGGCTATTCCATTGTTGATTGTGCCTGCAGTCAGCAATCTACGATCAGCGATGACGCGAAACGCGCTGTTTGCCATTGAGGACACGGTGCTGACGCTGCACTCCGAAACGACGTCACATTTGGGTGAGTGTACCGTGACCAAGCCAGCCGCGATGCCATTCGTTTCGGTGCTTGACTGACAACCGTGACTATCCACTGTGTTGTAGCGGACATTGTGCCCGTCCTTGTCAACCGCGCTGCGAACGAGAAACAATTCATCCGTGAGCTTGCGCGAAAGGTAGGTCGCGTCGACGGTGGAAGTCGCTGGGTGGTGTTCATGTGTTGCTCAATGCATGTACTGTTTCAGGTGCTCGATACGCTGGTGAACGAATGTAAAGGGTCCGCGCTCTTGTTGGCGCTCTTACGAGCAGCCACCGGCGAGAAGAACGCGCAGGCCGTCAGTGCGGTACGAGCAGAAGCCATGGCGCCGTCCCATTTGATGACTCACGGGTTGCTTTCCAACAGGCGGGCATCTACTGTTCCAAGTGCGTCGAGAAGATGGACCGCGTCCAGCTGAAGCAGTGCATACGAGCAGAGGCCGCCACGTTCTTCCCAGGTGTCGCGACTTTGCTCAGCTGCCGTGTCGTGCAGTGCAAGGCTGCCACGCGCAAACTGCTTCAGACAACACGCCAAATCGCAGGGGTACGTGGGATCTTGCGTGCATGCAGGTGTTTGCATCAGCATTGTAGGACACAGCTGACCCTTCACGCTTCATGTGTGTGTGATCAGAGCGACGCTTTCGTGGCTGCAACCAAGGCGCAGGTGAGCGGCAGCGTGCAGTTCGACATTTTGCGTGCCTCGGAGGACAAGCGGCCGTCGAAAGCCACCGCTGCGCCGCGGATGAGCATGCGGGAGCGAATGATGCAGCTGAAGAAACAGCAGGCCACCAAGAAACAGCCTGCGAGCGACGGCGTCACAGACTCGGACACAGCCACAGCCACAGCCGTCGTCCTTGCCATTGACGGCGCGAACAAGACCGAGAACGTCGATCCCAACGTGCTGTGACACAATCACAGGGCTGCGGCCGGTATATCATTATCATATTATTGAGAGTGTATGTATATATTTTCACTTCGGAATGATGGTCGTTTTGGGTTTGACTCAGTGAACAGTGTATCCTCTCACCGTAACCGTACGTAACCGATCGTGAACGGCACACAAAAGCTCATCACCAAGCAACGCACGAGCTCCAGAGCGCCACCGCATCTGTCACCGCCGCTGTCGCTGTCGCTGCCGCTGTCACTGTCACTGTCACTGTCACTGCCCCCTTCCTCGGTGCTGCCGCTGCTGCTGTTGCGGGGGCCATCATGTCGCTGCAGCTACCGATGATCAAGCTCGGTGGGCTCATCGTGCGCACGCTGACCAAGCCACTGGCCAAGGTTGTCAAGTCGCGGTCCAAGGTCCACCCAGGGCTCAATGCCGTGTGCAGACGCATCGGGCAGCACCAGCATCGCATGGTGTTCCACTTCCACATGGCGTTCCGCGGCGTCAGCAACTACGTGGTGAAGGATCTCCCCGATGACCAAGCGGCCGAGAAGGGCGCAGACTTTATCGGCGAGATGATCATCTTCTCGGTCGCCGTGATTGTGGCGTCCGTCGAGTACACGAGGAGCAGTGCCAAGACGAAGGAGAAGGATCGCATCGCGCAAGAGATGGAGCAGCAGGCGCACCAGGTAAGTAAATGATGACGGTCGCGGCATCAAGGGGTCGTGTAGGAGAGCTGATGCGTGCGCTTTTGTTTATGGCCCTTGCAGCAACTGAATGATCGCTTCGAGGCACTCGAGAACAAAGTCATTTGGCTCGAGGCCAAGCTCGCCGAGCTGGGACACATCGTGGAGGCGGACATCGACAAGCGGCTGGAAGAAGCCGACGAAGAAGATTGCGCAACTGCAAGCAGCACCAGTGCCCTTCTGACTGCGCTGACGATGCCTGCAGGGAATGCACCTGCCATCAAGAATCCGAACGGCAGTGGTGGCAACGTATGGAGAGTCACATACGAAGCAGTTGCGGGACTCTTCCGATAAGACATGTGAGAGCAGCAACGCGATTGTTGTTGTTGTCCTTTGACGCACGCATACGCACACAGCTTCATGGCGTGATGGTTGTGAATTCTATATTGGCGGCACGGAAACGATGCGCGAGAGCTTCACAAGCCCATCGCACGCTTCGCTTCAATCATCGTCGTCGCCGCGATCTCGTTGGCAGCGTGTGCGCCGTCCGCCAGCACCTGGTCGATGTACAGCTGGTCCGCCTCAAATTCGGCGATGCGACAGCCGATGGGCGTGATCCTGGAGAAAACACAGACAGCCATCAGCAAAACAGCAGCTGCAGCCACCGCACACAGTCAAACAGCCACAAAAGCCACAAAGGCTCCAACTTACTTGGCGATGACAGCGTCAGCCACAACCTTCTTAAAGGCGCCCGTCTGGTGCGCAGAGTATTCGTCCACAAGGTCGTCCATCTTGCGATCTGTCACAGCGCCGAGGATCGAGAGCAGGTTCGACACGCCTGGTCGCGATGCACGGTCGTACGAGATGCCCGAGATGCCATCGGTCTGTGATTTCATGATCTTTTTGCGGATGTCGTCAGCCGAGTCCGTGAGGTCGATGCGGCTGAGCGCCGACGCGTCGCTCTTGCTCATCTTGCTCGTCGGGTCGCGCAGACTCATGATGCGGTAGAGCGTCTCTTGCTTGTCGTTGGCCACAGGCTGGGGGCGTGGGAAGACGCGGGTCTGGAAGCGATCGTTGAAGGTGTCGGCGATGGTGCGAGCGAGTTCGAGGTGCTGCTGCTGATCATCGCCCACAGGCACGTGCGTCGCCTTGTAGAGCAGGATGTCGGCCGCCATGAGCACTGGGTACGCCAGCAGGCCGAGCCCGCTCTCCATCTTCTGCTGTTGTTCCTTCTGTTTGTACTGCGTCATTCGGTTGAGCGAGCCGATGGGAGTGATGCAGCCAAGATACCACGCGAGTTCTGTGTGGAACGCCACGTCCGACTGCTTGAACAGGATGCTTTGCTTCGGGTCGATGCCAGCGCCCAGCAGCGCCGCCACGGTCGAGCGCACCTGCGTCGGCATGCGCTTTGGGTCGAATGGCACGGTGATGGCGTGCAGGTCCACGATGCTGTAGAGCCGCTTGCTCCGCTCTTCCATCGGGTTTTGCAGCTCCACCCACTTGGAGATGGCGCCGCAGTAGTTGCCCAGGTGCGGGATGCCCGTCGGCTGGATGCCTGACAGCACGCGCTCCGTGTCCACCGCATTGACGCTGTCGTTGACGCTGGTGCTGATGGAGGCATATCGCTGGTGCTGGCACATCTTCATGCCGGCGCTCACTCTCGCGCCCACATGCACGCCCATGCGGCGCCCATGTTGGCCGCCCAGGCGCATCGCCGTGCACGTCATCATTGCCGCCCGATCAGTTGATGGCCACCCGCCAGCCGGATCCGAACTTAGCCAATGACACGCGCACTTATCGCCCACGGAGACTGCTCCGCCAATGCGTGCGTCAGCTGGTAAGCACCTGTTGCAGCGGAAGCGGCACCTGCTGGTTTGTGGGCTCTTTACCAAGTCAAGTCCGAGCCGCTGAGTCGCAGTGGCGCTGTAGAATCCAGCGACGTGCAGGCCTCCAGGCGAGTCGGCGCGCACGCACGTTGCCCCAGCCGGAGTGGCGCAGAGGCTGGCCCCTGGCCCCCAAAACGTGGCAGCGGAGGCCTGAGTGGCCCCATGCGCTCATGCGCTCAGCCGCCGTCCATTGCTGAATATGCGCACGACCGCACAGATCACCGTCCTGCCCGCGGACGTACAGCCCACACATGACGCCCATGACGTACCAAGCGCAGCCACGACGCCCGCGATGGCAGCCACACGCGCCACAACAGATGCACCGCGCCCTCGGCGGCGCGAGGTGGCGGCAGTGGCGGCCGCTGCTGCCACAATGGAGAAGAACAGCGTCTTGATGCGCCCGCGAAGACACGACTTCGGAGTGATCGACGCGCGCGTACGAGCGTCGCTCGTGTCACTGCGGGCCAAGCCCAAGCGCGAGCACAAACAGCCCTCACAGCAATGCAGTCCGCAGCCCCAGCAGCAGTATCACTCGCCCACGCACGCGGCGCCGTCGGACGACGACGTGGAGCTCGGTCTGGAGGAGCTGGAAGAGGAGACGCGACTGCGCGCGTCGTCCACGGACAAGGACGTGCTGCAGCAGCGCAAGGCCAACGTCGAGATCGACCTCATCAAGTCCACGTGGCTGCGGAAAGACCGCGAGCAATCGACGTTCGTGCGCAAGTACGTGCGCCACGCGTCGTCGTAGCCCGCGGTCGCCACGCCCGCTCTTTATTCCTATTCTTCCCAATAGTCAGGCTTAGAACCTACCAGCCAGCCAGCCAGCCAGCCAGCCAGCCAGCCAGCCAGCCTGCGTGCCTGGGCAGCTCCGTGCTGTGCTGTCCACTCCAGTGCGTCCATGCGGCCACCACCTCGATTGCTCGTGTGTTATCCCGTCGAGTCGCGTCCTTAATGGCAGAAAAACAAAACTAATAAACAACCTCAGACCACATCTAGCCACCTCAGGCCGCCTGCGCTTCGTCCCATCGATCGGGCAATGGTCCAGTGCCCAGGTTGCCTGCTGCCCGCAGCTTGAGGAAGCCCACGAGGAGCTGCCGGAACATCTTCCACGTCTCGTTCACCAGCAGCACGCGCTCGAACACGACCTGTCGGTCTCGCGTTGTGTCGGGCGTCGAGCCACGTTCGCTCGCTTCGGCAAAGCGTCGACGCTCGGCTGGATCCTTGTCGAACAATACTTCCAGGCGCTCGAGGCGTTCCAGGAAGAGCACGTGGATGGCATCGAGCTGCGCCACGTCCTGGCTCGACAGCGCGCCGTTGGAAGCTGACGAGCTCAAGTACAGCACGGCTTGAGGTCGCCCAGATGACGGCGTGCCACCCCGTCGCGCCACGGCATCGGCCTGGATGTCGTTGCTCTTGCCAACACGCCGCAGATCGTCGAGCAGGCGGCGACACGGTTCCTCATAGCCACTCCAGCACGCCAGCAGGAAGCGGTAGCTGTCGAGGATGTTGAGTGCTAGCTTAAACGTCTCCGGTGCCTTGTTCTCCATCACCAGCAGCTCCTGCAACGTCTCCTTGGCTAGCAACGGGAAGCACGCAGCCGCGAGACGGTCGCTCATGTGCTCTTGCACGGGAGGTTTGCCGCTTGCCTTGGTCTTGGCCGTCGGCTCCACCTTGTCGGTCGAGCACAGGCGGCGGAAGATCATGCACACGTCGTCGTTGCTATACGTGATGCCGGCCTTCTTGAGCACCGACGAGATCGTGTCGATCTGAAGCAGCTGCTCGAACAGCACGATCTCTTCTTCCAGCGCACAGCAGATCACGCGGATCTCGTTCATGCGGTGCAGCACGTAGCGCTTCCACTCGTGCAACGCCAGCACCAGGAACGCCTCGGCATCGATCCACTGGATGTGCGACGCACGTTGCTGCTGTTGGTCACTGTTCGGGATCGGACTTGTCGGGCCGGACACGCTGCCACGAGTGCCTGTTGTGGCGCCACGCAGCACCGACAGGTTCGTGATGATGGCCGGTGCCTCGGCGCAGTCCTCGAGTCGTTCGCGGAGACGCTGGCGCTGATCTACGCCCAGGCGCGTGAACGCAGCCAGCAGGATCCGCTCAGCGACGTCGAGACTGATGAGGTCCTGCCGTTCCGGTGCAGCATCGCCATCGCCAGAGCTAGAGCTCTCTCGTCCAGAGAGAAACACGGGCGGATTGATCAGCCGGAACGAGTGCAGGCCGCAGCGCAGCACGGCGTGGAGGAACGCCAGGGCCTCATTTTGACCGAGCAAGCGATCGTCTGGAGACGCGTTGCTCATGGAGCACAAGTACGAGAAGAGCAGCGCCCGTGAGTTCGTCTTGACGAAGGCGCGGCAGTTGACAAACACGTCGTGCAGCAGCTTCTCGGCTTCCCAGCGCGTGCCAAAGCGATCGAGGAAGTAGTCGTAGACGATCTCGACGAGCACTGGTCGTGGCGCTGGTCCGATGCCGCCGTTCATCGTGCACGTGATCAGGTGCGCGTGCGTCGACGTGAATGTGCCGCTGACCCCGCCGAGCTCCATCAACATCGTCGACGAAGGCGAGCGATCGCTGCGCAACGACGTTCGCAGCACGTCCGAGATGATGTGCAGCAGCCACGACAGCGGACGCACGGACCGGCGGGAGCGGTAGTGCGTCCGGCCACTGCCGTACTCGCGATGCAGCAGGTGGCGCATGACGAGTGGCGCGCCTTCGTCCCGCTGCAGGTGCAAGCGGAACGCCTGCTGCACTCGCGTGATGCACATCTTCTGCTTGACCGTGTCGATGAGCAGCTCGACCGTCGTCTTGTCACGCAGCCGCAGGCACTCGAGCAACGCTGTGAGCGCTTTCTCGAACGTGAAGATGTGCTTTGAGTCGAAGAGGCCGCCGGTGACCTCACGCCGCGTTAGCTTGACCAGTAACAGCGCGTCAATGAGGCGATGGAACGACGTGAGCACGTGCACACCGTCCACGCCTTCGCCCTCCATCAGCGCAGACGAGATCTCGTAGAACAGCGTATCGGCCACGCTGCGCGTCCATAAAGGCAAGCGCCCGATGGCGTGGGTCAGCTCTTTCTCCATGACCAGGAAGTGCTTGTAGACCATGGACGCCGCCTTGGAGCTCGTGGCCAGAGCTGCTTGCGTCGACGACTCGTGGTCGAGTCCAAGGCGAGCTAGTGACGCCGTGGGCGACTCGAGACGCATGCACGACGAGAAGAACTGTGACGCCTCCGCCGCTTCCAGGAACGCGTCGAACGTCACGCTCCCTTTGCCCAGCACGTACGAGTCGCGGAAGAGCATGGCTACGACGAAAGACGGCAGCTCGTTGTTGAGCGTCCGCGCCATCACGCGGAACTGCTCCATGTCCATCGTGAACGCCGACGTGCCTGTGCTGTGGGGCTGGTTAGTACCGGATGGAACTCGCCGCATGGCGGCATTCAGCGTCGCCGCCGACCCCGTAGCTGTCTGGAACATGAGACGGATAGCAGCGCGACGGTGTGCCTGCTCTTCCTTGTATTCGAGCATCATCAGCTCGACCCACAGATGGGCGTCGACGTACTGCGACCCAGAGGATTCCTCTTCGTCCAAGTCGGCGCTGGGTGCGGTGTCTCCGTAGAACCGCGCCGCTTTGATGATCTCGACGCCCTTGGGCGGCATCAGCACATACGCAGGCTGCTCATCCGGTGGCAGCGTCTCGACCACGAATTCACGCAGCTTCTTGCCCAGTTGTTCGCGCTCCGACTCCGTGGCCTTGGACAGCACGATGCTCGTCGCCACCGTCGCGTGGTACAGCGAGATCCAGACGGTCTTGGGCACACGCGGCAGGTGCGATGGCGCGTCCACAGGTACTTCGTCCATTAGCATCATGTCGGCCACAGACTGCTGCTGAAGCGGCTTGTACAGGCGTGTGTATTCCTTCGTGAACGAGTTGTAGTCGAGGAACCCGCGGAGCGGACCCCAGCTCGTGCGTCCGCCGCTCAGCACGTCGAGAATGCGGTAGCAGTAGAGCAGGAACACTTGCTCGTCCTCGCCGTATTTCTCGTCCAGCAGTGACAGGAACAGCTTGGCTTCGAGGTAGCCCTCCTGCACTAGGTCTTTAACGCCGTAATACAGGCACCAGCGGTCTTCGTCGGCCTGGTGCTGCTGCTGCTCGGGTGTCAATGGCGCGTCTTCTGGAGTGTCAGCAACGTCGTCGCGTTTCGTGGCCATTGGTTCGTCGTCTTCGTCCACGATCGCCGCGCTAGAGCCCCCAATACCGTATTCCTCCTGGTTCTTCTCTTCCTGCAGCAGCTTCCAGGGCGCGAACCACGCGTACACGAACTCGGGCATGCGGATGCGGCGCGGGAACGGTCCGCTGCTGCGCCGACACATCGAGTCGTCCACTTGCTTCGCGTACAGGATCGAGCGCATGCACGCGAGCGTCCACGAGATCTCTCGCTGCGGTCGTCGGCCACGTAGGTTGGGCAGCAGGATGCGGAAGAACAGGCACTGCACTCGCTTCTTCTTCAGGTCGGGTGCGGCAGCCGCCGCAGCGCTCTCTTTGTCCGCATTCGCAGCCACAGCATTGTTGGCATCGCCGCCATCGCCGTCTTCGTTGTCCTCTTCGTCGTCGCTGCCTTCGCCCTGCTGCTTCAAACTCTGCTTGCAGCGACTGCAAATGACTGGAGCTCCGTCCTTGGACGCAGGTCCAGATGCTCCAGTCGATCGCTTGTTGGTGTCGTTGTCGTTCGCGTGGTCATTGTTCTCGCCTCTGCGTCGCTCATCGTCCTGTGTCGCTCGCAGTTCCTGTGTGGCCAACAGCTCGCTCTGCTGCTCCATGAGCTGCGCGATCATCACTTCCTTGGCAGCCACCAACTCGTCAAAGTTCTGGATCCGCTCCAGCAGCGCCGTGTTCTCCTGCTGCACAGCCTCCTTCTGCTCCGTCAGCTTCTGCGTGAGTTGGATCAACGGCCGCAGTCGCTCCACTTCGTCTTTGACGAGGTCGAACTTTTTCTCAAGCTTGTGGTAGCTCTCGCGCAGCTCCACGGCCTTGACCTTGTCGGTATCTTCGCGCATCTGTCGGAAGATCGTGTTGAGCGTCTTGAGTGTGTCGCTCATCTTGGCCATCTGCTCCTTCGCCTCCACGACCTTGCGCTCCATCTCGACCTTGTGCGCCTCGTGCGACTGCGTCAGGCGGCGCAGCTCGTCTTCGTAGAAAACTTTTGTGTTCTGCGCGCTCTCTTCGTGCGCGATGTTGGCCTTGATCATCTCGTCGCGCATCGCTTCGATCTCGCCCAGCGCGCGCGTCAGTTCCTCCACGCGTTCGCCGTAGAGCTTGTCCAGCTGGAAGAACGCCTGCGCGTAGTGAATACGGGCCTTGCGCAGCACCACGCCCTGCTCCAGGAACGACATTGTGAGCATGGCCTCAAGCTCGCCCAGCATCACGTCCGACCACTTTTGCTCAAAGAAGAGCTTGGCGAGCGCGCGCTGGTCGTCCGTCAGCTCCGTGTTGCCATTGCTGTTGACATCACCGGCCTTGGAATCGAGACTGCCAGATCCAAAGCGCTGCACGACTCGCGTTTGGATGGCCAGGAAGTCGCGTTCGATCATGGCGAGTTTCTCGCTGGCAGCGACGTCCCACGCGTTTGGGCGGTGCGCGAACTGCAGTGCTGTGTCGAAGCAGCGCTCCAGGTCCAGTAGATCGAGACGTCGTGTAGGTCGCTCGACGCCGGTGAGGCTCGTGGCGCTGCGCGATCGCTCCTCGGCGCCAGGCAGGAACTGCCACGTTCGATGGCGCGTCTGAACAGCGTGGCAACAGTTCTCCGCTAGCTTTTCGAGCGTGTAGAAGTGCGAGACCGAATCGTAGTCGTCTGCGACCTGGTTGGCACTAGGTCCGATGCCACCGGCGCTGCCGTTAAGATCGCTGCCGATGGGCGACGGTGCCGTCGACGGCAGCGCTGCTAGCTTCTTAGGCTGCTGCTTGGAGCCGTGGCCGCTGCCCTGTCGGATCGGCCCACCACGCGATGCCTTGACAGGTGTCCCACCCAATTCCATGCGTGGCAGCACCTTCTTCGCTACTGCCGACCGCGGCGCCGCGAACTCCTCCGGTTCGTGGATCTTGTTGCGGAATAGCGAGCTCTTATGCAGCGGCGCCACGGCCTTCTGCTCCAGCAGGAACTGCTTGACGTCGAACTCGCCTGGCACTGGCCCTGTGTTGCTCGATAGCGCATGTGGTGCGTGTGCTGATGCAGTCGTGTGCTTGTCTGGCGACTGCGTGTGCGTTGGTGCGAGCTTCTGCGTGCCCTCGAGGTCGAGGACAGTAGCGCCCATGGTCGTGAATGGCCGTACCGGTGGGATCCACGCCCTGCTGACACTGCGCTTGCGGCTCTCGGCCGTCAGCGCTGCGTGCGTCGCAGGCAGCTGCTGCTCATGACCAAGGTCGTGCGGCTCCATGTTGATTGCCGTGCCGTGCTGTGGCTAGGTTGGCTTGGTGGCCGAGATCAAACAGCTGATCGAGTTGGTTGATAGCTAGGTCCCACACGTTCACGTCGGTTTGAGCGCCTAACTCGCGACTCGTCGTCACAATGGTAAAACGGACGTGTTGATGCAGATACTAAGAGAGAACGCATATTGAAGCGAAACACAGACAAAGCGAATGACCACGCAGAGCAATTGATTGTGATTGAGATAAACGCGAGCACCTTCTAGGAAGAGACCAGACCAGACCAGACCTGACCAGACTGGCATCCACCTTACACCTCCGAGTCTATCAGGATCCACTTGATGCGACGGAAGCACTTACGAACAATCTCTTCAAGCTCACCATAGCGGCCACTGCGCATGAGCAAGTTGTGCATGAGGCGCAGACGGTCGCCGGCGTGGTGCAGGCGCTTCTTGATCAGGTTGAGCTGCGACGTACCCAGGCCTGTTGGGATCACGTTCTCCACGACCGTGTTCCACACGTAGCCGTCCAATGGGTCCGAGAGCGCCACGCGCAGGCGCAGCTCTGGTGGGCAATCGTCGCCCAGCTCGTTGAGCTTGTTCTCGTAGTCCTCAAGCAGGCGCGTGACCTTGTCCCACGCTTCCTCGCAACCAGGCAAGACGGCGAGCTCCGACGCATGAGCGTACTCGGCGTGGAACTTTTCACGGCCCACGACACGCAGCAGCATGTTGAACAGCGCCAGCTGCAGGCCGATCTGGTCACCTGGCTTGTGGTGGAACTCCTTGAGCAGGCATTCAAGCAGGATGAAGATGCCAAGCGCCTCCGAGCAGTCATCGCGGCACTCCCAGATCAAGCGCGCCACCGACGAGTCCACCGCGAGCTTGCACTCAGGCGTGATCACGCCGAGGTGTGTCATCCACTTGAGCGACTTGGCCAAGTACGATGGCTGCTTGCCTGGCGAAGGTGGCGGTGACACAGCCTTTGGTGAGGTTGGCGCCTTCTTCTTTGGCGAGCCGGCCTTCTTTGGTGACGATGGCGCTGCGACGCCGTCCGCCGCGGTTGTGAAGTCGATCAGTGGGTGCGAAACCACGCGGTTCATGATCTCACCGTCGATGTTGGTCGAGATGAGGCGCTGCAGACAGATCGTTGGATACAGCGACTTGCGGCCAGTGACGGCCGGCAACAGACCACGCATGAGGAACTGAATACGCGCCCACGACAGGCCAGCGAACACAATGTTACCCTGACGATCCAGACCACGACGACCAGCACGACCAGCCATCTGCTGCACCATGAGCGACGTCAGGATTTCCTCCGACGTGTCTTCGCAGAAGCAGCACGTACGGAAAGGCATGTTGACACCGTACGCCAGCGTGTCATCGGAGAACACGACGGCCAAGCGACCGGCCTGGGCCAGCGACTGCACAATGCGCAAGTACGCGGCAGGCAGCTCAGCGTTGTAAATACCGATACCACGGCGCAGCGAGCGCACAAGTGGATGGCCATCGTCCGAGTCTTCCGACAGTTCCCGGCGCAACTGCCAACGGATCTCCTTGAACTCGACGGCCGACAAGCGGTGGCCGACAGGGGCCAGCACGAAGTCTGGGTGTGGGGCGTAGATATCCGGAGGTGGCTTCTCCTCAAACTCCTGCGCCTCGCGGGCGCTCTCTTCCTTGTCCTTGGCCTTCGACTTGTTCTCGCGCTTCTTGGCCTGCGCCTGCTGGCGCTCCCATTCCGCGTACTCCTCCTGCACCTTCTCGCGGAAGTTTGGATACCGAGCAATTTCTTCCTCTTCGATGCGGTTCAGCAACGTATCGAACAGCTGACGGCAGCGCACCGAGTCAAGCTGGAACGAAATCGCTGGGGTCAGGTTCTTGGACACCAGCTCCTTGACCAGGCTGTAGACATCGATGGACGCGTTGAACGCGTTCACGCGGAGGCTCTCTGGTGGCGCGAACGAGTCGAGCAGCTTCTTGGTCATCTCTGGCTCCTTGGTGGCTAACTGCTGCAGGCGCTGCTTGATGACATCTTCGTAGAGCTTGGATTCCATCAGCGTGATGCGATGCACACGCTGGCCAAGGTCGATTTCGGCGCCGTCGTCGTCGTCTTCGACATCCTTCTTGGACGACTTGCTCTTCTTGCCCTTGTCCTTTTCCTTGTCCTTCTTCTTGGACTTTTCCTTGGTCTTGGTCTTGGCCACTGGCGCCTCCGGCTCGTCGGTGTCTTTCAACGCGAACACCTTCTGCGGCGACACGTCCTCAATGAGGTTGGCAGGATAAAACTTCTCCATGGCGCCCCAGAGCGCGAACGTGTCACGCGGCGTGAAGGCCAGGTCACCAGCTTCGAAGCCGTCGTTGCGGAGGTAGTCGAGCGTCACACCCGCGCACGGATGCAGCGACACGAGCTCCTTCTTGGCGGCATCCTTTGGCTCGTTCCAAATGAGGCGCTGCAAGTTGATGAAGCGTCCCTTGTACTCGAGCAAGTGCACCTCACGAGGATGGTGCGACTGCCACCACTTCTGCAGGGTCTGCGCGTTGCCAATGGTGGCCGACAGCGCCAGGAACGGACACGTCACGGCCTTGATGATGCGTTCAAGGGCATCGCCCTCGGCGCCGTTCAAGTCGTGCACTTCATCGAACACAGCGTATTCAAAGTCATAGCCAATGTCGAGCAACGTCGATTCCACGGCCTTGGGCGTGCCCACGGCAACGCGGAAGCCGCCATCAGGCAGGAACACAGTGCCCTCCGTGATGAGAGCGACCGAGCCCTTGACCATCGACTGGAAGAGCGCCGCGACCTGCCACGCCAATGGATCCGTTGGCACGACGAACAACACCTTGCCACCCACGACGGACACATACGACGACAGCACGGTCTTGCCGCTACTGGTCGGCGCGCACACGACGACCGAGTGCTGCTGGTCAATGTGCGTCAACACGGTGCGCTGCCAGTCGTCGAGGATGAACTTGTTCATGTGGTGCATGTTGAGCGGCGGCAAGCGATCCGACATCTCGGTGAGCTGGAAGTCAATGAGGTTCTTGCCGGCCAGGTACTCGTTCACGGCCTTGACGTACTTGCGGTACTTCTTGTGGATGGCGTTGAGCTCTTCCAGCAGCTTGGCGTCGTCTTCTTCCTCGACCTTGCGCTGCTTGTCGCTCTTCTTGCGCCCATCGGCGCCGACGGCCGAGCGTGCGCGCACTAGCTTGGTGCGCTGGATCTCCCACAGCGTGTCCACGGCGTCCGTGTACTCCTTCTTCTTCCAGCACTCGCGCAGGATCTCGTAGAGCTGCTTGAGGCGGCCCGTGGGCGTCACCATCTTCATGGACAGCAGGCTCACCGACTTCTTGACGTTCGACAGCTTCTCTTCGTCCACCTTGGTCTGCTTCTCATACTTGTCCTTCGCGAGCTGCATGCGGATGAGGTCGGCCTTCTTCAGCTTCGGGGCACCCTTACTCTCTTTCTCCTTCTTGCCACCCGAAGCCGCGGGGGTATCGGTGCTACCCGCAGTGGCGTCCTTGGTGTCCTCATCTTTCTCTTCCGGCCACAGGTTGCGTGGGTTGAAGGGGTTAATGGGCGCCAGGTCGCGCAGGATCACGGGCATGCGATCGGGCCAGATCTTCTGCCAGTTGACATCGAACAACTCGCCAGCCTTAGGCGTCGCCATCTTGTCTGCTGGCTCGCTGCTGGGGCTGGGTGGTGGTGCTGCTGCTGGCTGCGGCGTTCGCGGGCGGGCGTTCCTGTGTCGGGGGGAGTGCGCTCGGCTCGCTTCGTCCAGCAGTGCAAGCAACTGCGACTGCGCACTGCGCTGGCGGCCACTGCCACGCCCGTGGCGTCCGGCGGTGGTTGAACCCGTAACTCTCTAAGCCACCGACCCAAACCCACAACCCGCTCACCAAACAACGACCGAAACACCAACAAAACAACTCCAATCGTCCCCCGTTGCTACCCCAACGTTCGGGATTGGGGTGGTGCTGCGTGTCCCTCGTGCAGCGATTCCATTTTCGGGACGTTCGCCGCCACGCGCAACAGACGTGGATCTCCATCCCCCACCGAAGCACACCATGGTGCGTGATCTGGCAACAGCGACGTCCGTCTTTGTGTAGACGCACCACTTGCTGCTCCGTGATTATTTGTTTGTATGTGTGTGTGTGCTGAAGGTGTAATGTCTTGCAGCATCGTCTGGGTCTGGGTGCACGAGCATTCCGCAATGGTCGTAAGTTGTCTCCGACAGCGCTCGGCGCTGCTGCTGCGCTGGGCCTTATGAGCGGCAACATGTGGGCGTCCAATGCTTCTGCACGCGCGGAATCCACGCCCGACGCGGTGGCGCCAGGTCCTGCGGTGAACAAGAAGGACAACATGTGGTATCCCAATCGCACGACCAAGAACTGGCACTTCTACAAGGGCAAGATGAACCCCAGCACGGCCAAGAATCTCAAGCTGTTCAAGTGCGCGGACACGCCCATTGCTGATGAGATTGCCAAGTACCTGGGCATCTCGATCAGCAAGATGGATGGTATGGACGACGGACGGGATTGATGATGATGCGACGGACCATACTAACATAGTGTCTCGGGAACAGTGAAGAACTATGCGGATGGCGAAACCAGTGTGGTCGTGAACGAAGGCGTGCGTGGCCAGCGCGTCTACATCATCTGTTCCACCACGAACGTGGACAGAATAATGGAGCTCTTCTTGTCCGTCTCAGCCATGCGTCGCTCTTCGGCGAAGAGCATCACGGTGGTGATCCCATTCTATGGCTACGCGCGCCAGGACCGAATGCATAAGGGGCGTGAACCTGTGGCTGCAGCGGTGGGATAAGTCATACGTACGCATGTGCTTCGATGGTTGGCTCTGACGACGGGCTGTTGACTAGAACATTGCCCGAATGCTGGAAGTCATGGGAGTGGATCATGTGGTGACTGTTGATCTCCACAGCACCCAAATCGAAGGTTTCTTCAAGCCTCAAGTGCCGGTACAGGATAGCCCATGCGCAGTATCTCCGCGAACTTATCAGTGCTTGCGTTGTGTCCGCAGGTCGACAACCTCCAGGCTTTCCCAGTCGGTGCGGTTTACTTTTCCGAGATGAAGCTGGCAGATCCTATCGTGGTGGCGCCGCACTCGTCTGCAGTCAATCGCGCTGTGCAGTTCCGCGACATCTTGTCGCGCACGATCGACGAGACTGTGCCGCTGGCATTTGTTGTGAAGAAGCATCACATTGACAAGGAGCGCCCAGGCGAACTTGTTGGTGATGTTGCGGGCAAGGACTGCATCGTTGTTGACAACCTCGTCGACACCGGCTCCACGCTTGTCAAGACCGCCAAAGTGCTCAAGATGTATGGCGCGCGCAGTGTCTCTGCTTTCTGCGTTCACGGTCGTTTCTCGGGCAACGTACGTCGATGATGCAACGCGTCGCGCTCGTGACATCTCATTCTTCTTGTCATGTTCCATCACAGGCAATAGAGACTCTCCACCTGTCACCAGACCTCGACCTACTGGTGACGACCAACACCATCCCCATCGACATCTCGGAACGTAAGGAATCTGACAAGATTGTGACGCTCTCCGTCGCGCCCTTCATCGCCGAAGTGATCTCTTGCATCCACGTCAAGGGCTCCATCGAGCAGGTCAGCAAGACCAAGTGAAGTGGGTGGATTTGGTCACATGTCACAGAGCACAACCCCGTAGCAAGCAAACAATTGGATGAAAATGAGTTAATTTTGACCAATCAGGGAGCTCCCGTTGCCCAATCACCTCTGTGCATGTGGCGCCATCCGAGCAGCCGCTGGAAGCCCACGACGCATCTGTGTGTGGGCATTGGCGCGAGACTGAGCGGCACGCGACGACACGAGACCAGGCACGATGATGAAGGACGACAAGAAGGCGCAGGAACTCGAGTTCATCGACGTCGAGGCGAGCGCTGAGATGGCGGCCTCGCCCGCGGCGTGCGCCGCCAAAGGCCCCGCCAAGGCCGCCACGGGGAACAACACGGACAAGCAGGCGCTGTAAGTGCATGCATCCCACACGCGCACACACGATGTCTCGCTGTGTTCTGTTTGCTGATGCGGGCTGGCGCTGTCTATGTCGTGCTGCGTGACAGTCTCTCGTCCATGACGGACTCGGTGAAGAACGCCAAGCATCCGGTCGCGGCGTTTTTCCATTTGCTGTTCAAGGTGCGTCTCCCCCGCCGCGGAACACAAGCTTTGGACTTGCTGGGCCTCTGTTTACATGGCGATGGTGCTGCGTATGATTGCCTGCGTATCTCATATTGTATTTGCAGGGTCTGGCGCTGATGGTCTACCTGTTCGGCGGGATCTTCATCGACAGCTACGTGTTCATTTTCGTGTTGTGCATTCTGTTGCTGGCCTTCGACTTCTGGACTGTAAAGAACGTCACTGGACGACTGCTCGTGGGGCTGCGCTGGTGGAACAAGATCAACGAGGACGGCACGAACGAATGGATCTTCGAGTCGCACGAAGACATGACGGGGATCGACCCCCTCGACTCGCGCGTCTTCTGGACAGGGCTGTACGTGACACCGGCCATTTGGACCTTCCTCTTCATCGTCGCCGTGCTCAAGTTCAGCATCCAGTGGGCACTCATCGTGGTCGTGGCACTCATGCTTAACGGCGCTAACATTCTCGGCTACACCAAGTGCAAGAAGGACGCCAAGGAGAAGATGCAGTCGATGATGTCCCAGGGCGCCCTCGGCGCTCTCAGCACGTCGGCGGGATCGTCGCTGCTCGCTAAGATCGGCGGAATGGCCTTGAGCGGAGGTGGCGGTGCCGCTGGCGCAGCAGCCAAGGCATCGCAGAGTGTCACGGTTTAATAGCAGTCATACACAATACACAGGCAAGGGGCACGTAGCGTCGCAATACAAATCGATTTACTTCTGCCGCGGGTGCTCGTCTGCCTACGCCTGTGCCGGGGTCGCAATGAGATCCTTGAGCTGCTCGTTCAGCTGCGTGTAGAACTTGTGGTATTCGAAGATGTCGCCCTTGCCACGTCGCACCTCGACCAAGTGCAGGCTGTCGGCCAGCATGTAGATCTGGATGACCACACCCACAGCGCCCTTGGGCGTCTGCAGCACGGCCTTGACCTTGGACGTGCTGTCCACGCTGATCTCGCAGTTGATGCTCTCGAGGTAGCCCGTGAGTCTCGTCATGATGCTCGACGCCGGGATCGTGGACGTAAACTGCGTACAGCGCTTGACGCGCTTCTCGTCGTTGCTCTGGAACATGCGGTTGAGCGCCATGCCACCGCACATGTTGATCAGGTCGAACGCGTTCATCACTTTGAGCCCGCCTTCGCTCTTGATCTTCTTGGCGCGCGCGATGCGTTCCTCGTCCGTGTGCTCCACAATAGCCGAGTCCAGGTCTGCTTGGCTAGGCTTGAGCTTCATCTTGTCGTCACCTGCAGCAGCTGGAGCTGCTGGGGCGTTGGTTGGCGCTGGCTGCAGCCGCGTTGGCTCGACGCCGTCCGCGTTCACGAACCACTCGTCCTTCTGGATGTCCGCCAACGTCACGCGCTGCTCTGGATCCGGCACGAGGATGCGGTTGAGCAGGTTCTTGACGCGCTGCGAGAACCAGCTCGGGTACGAGAACTCGGCCTTCTGGATCTTGCGGAACAGCGCCGACATCGTCGGCTCGTCGAAAGGCAGGAACCCAGCCAGCAACACGTACAGGATGACGCCGATGGACCACACGTCGGCGGCGCGGCCGTCATAGCCCTTGTCGGCCAGCACCTCAGGCGCCACGTAGTTAGGTGTACCACAAGTCGTGTGCAGCAGCGACGCACGCGAGTTTTCGGTGCCTTCCGCGCCAGCACCGTCGTACAGTGCCGAGAGACCGAAGTCCGAGATCTTAAGGTCTCCATTTTCATCCAGCAATAAGTTCTCCGGCTTCAGGTCACGATGGCAGACGCCGTTCTGGTGGCAGTAGAGCACACCGTCAACCAGCTGCCGGAAGTAGAAGCGCGCGGTGTCCTCGTTGAAGCTACAGCAGTCAATGCAGCCACTCAGTCCCATGCAATCCAACATACCACGATGAGTTCGTCAGAGTTCACTAACCGTCCTTCGCTGACGATCTTGTCGAACAGCTCACCGCCGGTAATGAGCTCTAGCACGATGAAAATCTGCAATGCTCGCTCCATGTCAGAGACGTACTGGCCAAACGACTAGCGAAAGCAGACGCCCCCACGCACCTTCGTGCGACTGGCCAGCACTTCCTTGAGCACAACGACGTGCTTGTGGCGCACCATCTTCATGATCGAGATCTCTTTCTTGATCTGCGCACCCATGTTCTGCTTCTGGATCTTCTCCTTGTCCAGCACCTTAATAGCCACCCGCTCGTCCGTCTCGGTGTTCACGGCATACTTGACCCTGCACGTCACCAAATGAATGTTCATCCGCTCGTCCATGAGCACCTCTCATGCGCTGCGTGGCGTCCAATCCTCCGCCGCTGGTCGTGCGCCAAGTACTTACTTGCCGAATGTGCCTTCGCCGAGCGTCTTGCCAATCTCGTACTTGCCTGCATGCCACACGCACCAGCACGCACTCTCAGTATTCCACACAGGCGCTGATCTGGTGCACAGCAACACGATCCATGGGGCGAGCACGCACCAACTTTCTTGACCATGGCGGTGGCGGCCACTGCGGTGCAATGGCGCGGGTCGCTGGTCCGGTCTCCTGCTCGTTCCCTTGACGGCTCGAGTCGAAGTTGCAAGGGGGCTCATGGTTCCAAAAACACAACCGCACCACCCTAACAAACGCTATGCACCACGTAACCGATACAGAACACAGAATCGCACGATGCACCCTGCAAGAACCGAACACGGTGTCCAACAGCCCACCGACACGCGAACCCCAATCACCCACCCGCACAAGTGAGCTCGATGATGACGCCGCCACCATCGCCATCGCCATCGCCAACGCCAACGTCAACGTCAACGCCACCGATGTCGCCGCCGGCGGCGCCGAACTTGGCGACGATGGACAACGATGCTGCATTGACGACAGCGACAGTGACAGCCAGGCCGCCGATCCCCGTGACCATCATCTCCGGGTTCCTGGGCGCCGGCAAGACGACGCTGCTCAACTACATCCTCACGGCGCACCATGGCAAGCGCATCGCCGTGATCGAGAACGAGTTCGGCGACGAGATTGGCGTCGAGTCGCTCATCGCCAAGAACGGCGCCGATGGCGAGGTCTTCGACGACTTTTACGAGCTCAGCAACGGCTGCATCTGCTGCTCCGTGCGCGACGACCTCGTCAACACGCTCGAGAAGCTGCTGGAGCGCCGCGACCGCTTCGACTACATCCTCGTCGAGACGACGGGCATGGCCAACCCGGGCAAAGTCGCCTCCATCTTCTGGGTCGACGACGAGCTCGAGGGCAACCTGTACCTCGACGGCATCGTCACGCTCGTGGACGCGCCGCGCGTCCAGTTCCTGCTCGCGCACGCCGACACCACACGCGAGGCGACGGCGCAGATCGCGTACGCCGACCGCCTGCTGCTCAACAAGCGCGACCTCGTGGCCGACGCTGCGGCGCAGCAGCAGATCGAAGACCAAGTGCGTGCGCTCAATGGCCTGGCGGATGTGCGCTGGACCGAGCAGGCGGCCATCGACCTGGACAACATCCTGCACATCAAGGCGTTCACGACGCAGCGCGCGGGCGATGTGGAGCAGCGCTTGCAGGCCACCACCACCCTTCGCGCTGCTGCCGCAGACGGCCACACGCACTCGGGCGGCGTCGAGACGACGTGTGTCACTGTTAAGGACCAACGCCTCGACCTCGACCGCCTGGAACGCTGGCTTGGCGAGCTGCTGTGGGAGCAGGGCGAAGGCGACTCGCAGCAGCACATTTTCCGCGTCAAGGGCGTGCTTGCCATGTACGGGTCCGAGAAGAAACACATTCTGCAGGCCGTGCACGAGTTGTTTGAGGTGTACGCGAGCGACGACGCGTGGGAGGCTGGTGCCAGCAGCGTGAGCTCGCGGGTCGTGTTCATCGGTGTGCACCTGGACAAGCAAGCTCTCGCTGCTGGTTTACAGGGCTGCGTTGCCAAGAGCTAGTTGCGTGAAAGATATCTGGAAAATTGTACGAAAATCCAAAGCTAGACAGAAAATATACGAAAAATGATCGGGAAAGCTGCGCTCAATGAACGTCTGGAACTCACGAAGACAGCTAATTCATCCACCGTGCCCGCGCACTTGGGATCGCTGGGAACTCGTGTTGTGCGCTGAGTTGTAGAGTCCAGCAGACGTGCCGTTGAGCAGCGGCAGAGAGTCTAACTGCGCCGCAGATGCGCTGCGGATCGACATGGTGCGTCCGCTATTGCTACCCACAGCACTCTGCGCTACAATGAGCTTGAGCATCATGTAAAAGGCCTCGCAACAGTGCTCTGGCCGCTGAAGCTCCTTGAAAGCCTCATGAGGCTGGTAAGGCGCCGCACCAGGCCCAGCGGCTTGTGTGTGTGCGTTCCATTGCGCCTTGCGCTTGGATAGCACATGGAAGAGCATCTCGGCCCATTCGACGTCGGTCACCTCGATGACGGACGTGCCCGTAAGCAGCCGCATGCACACGAGTCGATAGGCTTCGACCACGATGCTGAGCGCCGCCTGGTAGATTGGTCGCGACAGAATGACCTGGAGCAGTGCCTCGGAGCTGAGCGACAGCAGATCACACGCTCTCTGTGTCTTGACGGTGAACGCGCTAACGGAGTAGCCCAACAGTCCCTTGTCGCCGAAGTAGTCGCCCTTGCCAAGGCGCGCGTTGGACCAAAGCGCGGCGTGCGCTGCGCTCGTGGCCAACAGGTTGCCCTTGACGACGAAGTACATGGCCTGCGAAATGCTGCCCTCGACGATGACGTTCTCATCGCGCGGGTAGCCTTCAAACTTGAGGTGTTGTGCTAGTGTCCGCATCAGCATCTCGATCTCTCGGTCCATGGCGTTGCCGTACTTGGTGATCGGTCGAAACACGTCCTTGATGAATGCCTCGAGTGGCAGCTGCGCCACGTAGAGCACCGATTCCGTGCGAATGGCCGGCGGCGTCTCGTCGAGAATGGACTGGTAGTTGACGCCGCGGTGCGACGACCAGTGCGACGCCAGGAACGCGTGGGCACGCGCCCGCAGCGACGAACTCACGCGCCAGCGCTCCAGGAACGTGTCGACGGCGATGTGGCTCTTGCGGAACTCCACTTCGTTGCCGATGTACGAGATGAACAGGTGGGCACCTTCCCCTAGCAGAATGGCCATGGCCACGACGCCCACGAACGCGGCGGCAATGCCGAACACGAGGTCGAGCTCGTGCGTCGGCATGAACGTCTTGCCGCGTTTGACAAACATGGTCACCGCCAGGAAGCAACTGCGCAACACACGCAGGGCGACGACACGCGTTTGCGGCATGTCCTCGGCGTCTGCAATTGCGAGCTCCGCCGGCGGAGCCCATTGGTCCCATCCAGAGCCATCGCCACCGACCTTGGCCAGCGAGAAGTAGGCGCATGCGCACCAGAACATGATGATGGCATAGAGTACCCAGAGTGTCTGCAGGCGATGACGCTCGTACGCGACGCTGCTGCGGTGGATTTCCTTGAAAAAGTGCTGGAGGTTGAGCACTTTGAAGCAGCGGTTGAGGCGCAGCCACGGCGACGCGTAGAAGTCGGAGAGGAAGTGGTCGACGGGGAAGGCTGCCAGCACGTCCCAAAGCATGCGGTCACGCTTGTACGCGACGTGGGCGTGCTGCTCGTAGAGCTCCATAGACTCGCTATTGTCCCTGATGTTGCTCTGGACCCAGATGTCGAGACCAAACAGCATCTCGCACACAAGCTCCAGCGTTCGCGCTAGCACGGGCACCGGCGTTAAGCGCGTGAGGTGATCAAGCGAGATGCGATACGGCACCAGCACAGCCATGTAGACGGTCGTCAGTGCCATGAGGTACAGCCACGCCAGGTGGAAGCCGCTCTGTACGTTCATGCCGTCGACCAGTGCCTCGACCAGTGGGCTCCTGCGCTTACGGTTGCGCATGTCAGCCACTGCATCGGCGGACGGTGCCTGACTCGACACGCGGCGTAGCATTCGCCGCGCGCTCCGTTTGCGCCGGGAGCCCATGGCGGTACTGACACTGCCGTCGTTGCTCTTATGTCCCAGGTCCAGCACGTCCAGCTGCGAGAGTTTCTTGGCGCCGTTCATGTTCGCCGTGGCGCTTTGCTGCTCTTCCATGAACGCATTGCGAAGTCGCTGCTGCTCCTGCTGGATCGACACGATGCGCAGCACTTTCTTCTTCCATTCTGGATAGCGCTCGAACACGACCTCGAGAGACGACTTGGAGAGCTTGTAGAGCACGCACGAAGTGCGCGACCGTACCTGCGCGCTGCGAGGCTTGGTCGTAAAGAGCGCGACTTCGCCAAAGTAACTTCCGGCCGTCAGCTCGTTCACTTTCTTGAGATGCGCTGCCTGCTGACTGCCCATGCGCACAAACGTGGATGCGAGGTTGTTGGTCATGGACGCGGTCTTGCTAGTGGAGGCACTGGATGCCGGCGCGGGACCACCGACCTTGAACGGATCGACGTTGGCGGCCGACAAGCGCAGCGTGGCTGTCGGTACGAGAATGTCAAGCACGCCTGTGAACACGAAGTACATGTCGTTGCCTTCTTCACCATAGCGACACACGCTGTGGTCCTTGACGATGAGCACCTGCACAAACTGCGACACGAGCATGCGCGTCACCGACGCCTCCATGCCCGCCAAGAACGCGACCTTCATGATCATCGGCTGCAGGTGCACCAAACGGATGTCGGTGAGCAATGACGGCGGCAGACAGCGCTCCAGCACGTGCTCCTGCGTGACAGTGTGGAAGCGCTTGAAGAAGAAATATGTCTTGATCTTGTCCTCGATGGAAGGCGGCAAGCGAAAGTGGTTGAGGAAGTGGCGCAGCGAATTCAGTTTGGCGTTGAAGTCGCGGTTGTCCGCGTCTATGAGCTCCATCACGTCCAGCAGGTTCCCAATGACGTACGTGAGCAACGCGAAGCCCGAGATGAGGATTATGATGCTAAATGCGCACTGCGCCGGTGTTTTCGGCAGTTCTCCATCGTACGACGCAGTCATGAGACCTAAGGACCAGTAGAAAGACGCTAAGTAGCGCAGCGATGTCGATGCGTTCTGCAGCTTGACTGGCGGCAACCAGACGCGGGCGCCGGGCGTGCTATCGATCGACTCCAGTGACTCGAGCGTGGCCATGCACGCCCACAGACAACCGTACGTGTGTGACAAGAAAGACGCGTAGAACAGGAGCTTGGCCAGACGGAGCTCGAGAGTGCGATTTAGATACTGAATCTCGATCATCGCGAACTGTTGCGGCACTTTGAGTAGCCGAACAAGCTTGTTTAAGTTGAGAACATCGAGACGAACGGGTAGCATCCAGTTGAGGGCAAACAGCGGCGCCAGTGCACACACATCGACAGCAAAGTCGAACGAGCACAAGTAACGACGACGGATGAGTCGACGGTCCATGATCTTGTCGCCGTAGCGATAGTAGCCCACGTGCAACTGAAAGAACATATCCATCACGAAGAAGAGCTCGATGAGCACGGTCATCGCATCACTGCGCGCAGTTGCCACGACGCCGAAGCACGCATCAAATATCACTTTAAAGCACTGGATCGACATGAGGCCAAACACGACACAGCGCCATGCAATAGTTGTCCACACGTCTGGGTCAAAGTCGAGATGTTCTATGTACTCGAGCACGTTGCTCACAAGGACTTGCAGCCGAGACGGTGGTGCGACTGAATGCTGAGGAGATGCTGTGCTCAGGGCGCGGTCATCGAGTACGATTTCTGAGCCTTTCGCCATCTTGGGCTCGCCAAGGCGCTTTTCGAGACTTTTTAGTGCCATCGATAACATCGGGAATGTCTGATGCATCACATCGAGGTGTTCGCGAGACATGAATAGCAAGATACATCCGCTCGTGGCCGTCATGCGCTCAGCGTAGCTCACCGAAGTCTCGCTCAAGTGCAGCGACGCCGTTCCGAAGAAGCCGCCACGAATGACGCGGCGAGGAACGCCGTCAGCTGGCACGATGCAGACTTCTCCTTCGAGCAAGAAGAACAGTCCACTGGCATAATCACCCTGGCGGTAGATAATCTCTCCTTGGCCATACAGAATGAAGCGCACGTTGTCCACGAAAGCTTCCTCGAGGTGCTTGAGGACTGGTCGAACACCGTGCAGAAGTGACAGCGTCTGAAGTGCAGGTCGGCAAATGCTCTTGAGAACCGGTCGCTTGATGCTGTCGGGCAACTCGCTCAAAACTTCTCCAATAATGGTACCGCAATGGGATGACCACCAGAAGTCGAGAAAGGCATTGACACGCTGATACACATCCACCGGTGCATTCTGAGAACGCAAGAACTGCTCAATGCGTGATCGTGTGGCCAGGAACTCCTTTTGCTCGAACGCGGAGGTGGTGAACCGCTTCTGCACGTTGTCTATCGAGACGGCAAATATGAGAGAGCCGACAGCCATGAACACCACACCTAGCAAGTACTGTCGGTCGTCTCTTGGCTCGATCGTCTTGCCCAGTGTTGTGACCATTGTTGCTGCAAAGTACAACGAACGCAGGTATTGCATGAGCGCCACACGTCGCACAGCTTTTGCTGAAATCGACACATGGTCAGCCGTCACAAACATTAAACCACTACCACTGGTGTCGTTGGCTGGCAGTGTCTGAACGTCGAGGTCATCTGAGGGCAACCACGTGCTTGTTGCGTTGCTACCATATCTTTCCAAGTGCGTAATGCTGAAGTGCATGCACGCGCCGAAATGAAGCACCATCATAAGCAGCGCCAAAGCGGCTACCAACTTGACACGTTTACTGATCTGGAAGTGGTGCGAGAGTTCACGGAGATGGCCACGCATTATGATGACACGCAACAGTCGTGGAACGCGTGGCAGTGACGGGTGCACATTGGACGTGAAGATGGCATACGGCAGTGCACAAAGCAGATCGAACACGAACGCGAAACTGCGAAAGTACCGCGGGCAACTCTTGATTGGTGCAGTAACCAGCTCGGCCTCGTGGGTGAACGCGAGATTGGCACTCACGTACATGTCTGCGAACAGGACCAGGTCAAGTGCAGCGTTTACGAATACGACGTACCAAGTAGATCGGTCGAAGAGAGGGAAAGCAAGCTGCAAGGGAATAATCATCCAATTGGCCATGAGATTCACATGCAGCAGGGCCAGCCACCAGAAGCGAAATGTGGAGTCGGGGATGATGCACTTAGATAGCAGCAACCTGTGCCACCACCTGTGCTTTTCATTGCGCGTCTCATTGTCACGCGCGAACTTGTCGTAAAATCCTTGGATTGCGTTCGGTACGTGTGCCTCTTCCTGTGGTGTCCGCGCTCGACGATTCCAGAAAGCTCGAATACTGTGCCGTCTCTTCCCGGGAGGGAGCATGGAAACACTGCGGCGTAGTGGAGCTGGACTCGAAGCTCCAGCTGCTGGAGCTTTCGTACTTTGCGGTGTGGCAGCCTTGCGAGGCGATATGATCGCACGCTCGGTCGATGACGAAAGATCCAGTTGTTCCTGTTGAACGAACTTCGGTGGTGGAGGTGGT
>NSDO01000657.1:0-12514 GCA_002286825.1 Lagenidium giganteum | reverse complement strand
CGGATCGCTCCATTTCGTCAAAGTCCCGAACGGCAAACGTTACTTACAAACACAATCACCCAACCAAACCGCAAACATAGCAAGCTATCAGAGCAGTTGATCAGATAAGCATCCGCAAGACGTTAAAGCACATTGTAGGCACCTCAGTCGCAACCACGACGACTAGTCAACCGAGATATAACAGTGCAAGCACCTACCTCCTCGATGACCATTTCCCGCAGCATATGAACTGACTCTGACGTCTAGGGGGGTACGAGAACGGGACGGGACGAGAGGCGAAATCCCATCGGTCAGACAACAGATCCGCGATTTTGTGAAGCCCTAACCTCTGTGAAGGGCGCCGACGAGCGAACAGGTTGAATATGCAACTAAATAAAATTCGACCAAATCTTCGTGGCTAAAGGTTGGGTCGGTTGGCACAGAGACTCAGGACTTGTTCGGCGATGAGATTGGACGGGAACGAGTGCACGGGAGCCCATGCTCAATCCATATCAACGCAGGATGTGGTTGAAAAACGTTTATGAATGACAGGGAAATTGCTAGCTCGCCGAGGCCTGGAAAATCGGGGCATCTACTGCCCCGTCCTGGAAAATCGTGACGGCCTCGGCGACTGGGCTAGCAATTTCTGCTGGGACAACAACCGGTTCCTGTCAAGCAACGCAAATTTGTGCCTCAATAGCTCGTTTTATCGAGTTGGCCTTAACTGATGTCGTTTGAGCCGTAACTTATCTCCTCCGATTGGTCGGTCAATGCTCAAGAGAGAACCATTTGTGGATCGCTTATTTATGGGGCTCACGTGTAGGGTGACGACGACGACAGCAACGACAGAGGCGATGCCAAAGGGCTCTGGCGCTGTCCTATGCTCGCAATATGCATCCCGTGGTGATTCCGTCCGTGGCGAGTGACGCGGCTGTCGCACCAGCACCCAAGCTCTCTTTGCTTATACCACTCCTAAATGGCGATGAGGCTGTGGCGGACGCTACTCCAACACCGGCTTCGCCGCATTCGCCGCCGGCAACGCCGACAGCACGACTTGCGGGCAAGTCCAATGCAGCATTACTGGTGACAATCACGCAAGTGCTGGAACAGGCCGTGCAGAACACGCTGGCGGTCATCCCAGCGGAGCGATGCCTCATTTTCATGTACGACAAGGCCAAGAACGTACTCACAGCGCAAGTCAGTAGCTGGAACGACGAAGACGAAGAAGAAGTCAGCTTTTCGCCCATCTTGGGCATGGTCAGCGCCGCCTTCCTCCACAAGAAATGTCTACGGATGCAAGAGCCACACCATGTGCGTTTTAACGTTGTGTTGCGATGTTGTTCTGCCGCGGTCGCTGGTTTCTTACATCGAGGTGGTCGCTGCTTCAGCACCGTGCGTTCTTCAAAGACCACGACGTTCCGCGAGATATGGACGCCGATTCGATCATGTGTGCTCCGATCACGCTGCACCACCGCGCGATCGGTGTCATCGAGGTGCCGCTCGGAATTCCTCCTTGACGATGCGATTCTCGGGGCGTGTGCCTCACTGTTGCTTCCTTGTCTTGTCGTACAGCTCATCAACCGCGGCGAGAGCAACGAAAGCGAGGAGACTACGGATCCGACGGACCCGTCACCTTTGCATCGTAAGTCCACACTAGTGGACGACGACCAAGAAATCAAGCTCCGCCGTTCACGCACTCAGCGCGTGCTCCTAAAGCCAGGCTTTACTTCAAAAGACGAACAAAATCTCATCCAGCTTGCTAGTCACGTTGCGGTACGGTTCACAACAGCGGTATATGCGTTTTGTTGCAGCGAGTCGTGCTGACCTGTGGAGCTGTGTATCATGTGTGCTCGGCAGCAAACGATCGACCAGAAGATGAAGCAAATGCCATCGTCCGCCGCTGCTGAGCATGCTCGAATACGCGAAGAACAGGCACAGAAAGGCCTGGAGCTGCTCAACATGCTCAATGACAAGCTTCTTCTGAAACCAGAGGAGCCTCCAAGTCCCAGTGCCGCTGTGCGGGCGCCGGCACCACGTGGAGGCCTCGCGAGTATCGACAGCTACAACCTGTTCGTGCGCAAGCGCAACGGTGCCTCAAAGCAAACGTTCCGTAGCGTGACAGTGATCGTCAAGCTGCAGGCAGCCTTTCGGGGTCGCCAGGAGCGCAAGATCCACGATGTGCTCTCTATTATCAGAGGTGCCCGAGTGGCCAAGCGTCGTATCCAGCACCTCATCACAATCCAGCGCTTCGTGCGTAGATTTTTGGTCCGCCAGGCCATTGAACGACAGCACAGTGCTGTCGCGGTCATAGAGCGTGCTTATCGACACCATTTGTTCACCAGTGCGTTGAGTGCCCTGCACAAGGCGAGAAAGCGCCAGAAACGTCATAGCGTCTTCCACGAGCCCAAGCACATCGCCAGCTCACGTCGCACCGTTCACAATGAATTTGAGGCATTCAGCGCCAAACTTCAGAGCGCAGTCACCATCCAGCGCCAGTATCGCGGTCACACAGTCCGCAAAGTGATGGAGAAGACTCTCGGCTTTGGGAATTTCTCCAAGGCGTTGAAGAATATCGTCAAGCTGCAGTCGTTCGTTCGCGGAGGCCTGGCACGCCAGCATGTCAAGAAGCTCAAGATCAAACGAGCAGGCTGGCGGCCTCACAAAGTGGGCATGGTAAGTGCTTCTGCCAATGATGGAGCCGTGGTGGGGTTGATCTGCTGACGCATTGGTTTCAGCGTGTGGCATCTACAGACAACCAGACTGAGGTCGACCCGAATCGATGCAAGGTTTACCCGCTGCCCCCTCGTGCACCACAGGCACACGTAGCACTTCAGCGAAGCCTTGCAACTCGCGACCGATTGGAACGCGACTTCGACAAAGCAAGGGCGCCACGACGAGATCGAGCCGTGGATCAGCAAGTCCGGGGAGAGACCGAGGCCAATGCGAACGTCCGCAATAGGGGAGACTTCCTGATCGAAACCCGCCGCCTACGTGGCTGCTCCAACCAAATTGAGAACGCAACGCCTCGGCCGATAGCTCGTTCGGCCGTTGAAGACGTGGTGACGGCTTCCACGCTAGCAAAGGCCCATCCAACCTACTTGTTCGACCTATCCAAGAAGAAAGGCAAGCGGAGTCCGGCAGCTGTCCAGTTTTTTGACGAGTACATCCTGTCGACGCGGTTGCAGGCGCGTGCTCGCGTCGCCATGCACGATCTGACGAGTGGTCCAGCGTCGACGGCTGGCGCTCCCGTAGGGCTATCGCCGCCACGGTCGGCACCAGCGACACTAGCACATGACCACGCCAACGCGTACCGCACATACGCATTCCAGGTAGCGGTAGGCAAGAAGGCCGCCGTCAGTCCACGACTACCGACGCTCACGTCACCGACGCCGCCGACAGTCCGAGCACACGGGGCGGTGGATCTGCTGTGCTGCTTGGCCCCAGTCAAGGCGCGTGCTACGGATCTGACGTCGCCTTTGTCGCCACCGCCGATGAGAAGCAGTCGGCTTCGACATTTGTCCATCGCGCTTATGGGTTTGTCATCTCGTCATTCATCGGCATCAACAACAGCCCCGACACCCGTGGACAAACACGACGCAACAAGGGCTAGATCTGCCACATTCTGTGCGACAGCAGGAGCGGAGGAGGCTCAGATCAGACCAAGCCAAGCCCGACCAGAATAGCCGGTCGGAAGTCGTGTCAGCCCTCGTCCTGATTATCGTCCTCGGAAGCCACGCCAACCACACGTGAGTGTGCCAGCAGCAGCAACCATGGCGGTGGCAGCAGCGTCGCTGAGCTCGGTGGCGCGTTGTCAACGCACCTCTGAACGCTGCTCACGTCGCCATTGTTTCTGGTTGCGTTGGCCGTCAACATGGGCGCCAAGCACTCGCAAACGCACCCGCATAACCCGCGTCTCCCGACGCTGCAGCACGTGCTCACTGAAGACGTGTCATCCGTCGTCTCGCAAGGCAACCGATGGATGCGCATGCAGCGCCACTCATCCGATGTTGCGCGCATCATGCGCGTGACGCCCACTGGTTCGAATCCCCGCTCGTCCATGCTGGCAAACACAGTGCTCAAGTCCTCCGAGGTGTCCTCGGGCGCGGCGGATGACCAGCCGTCGTCGTCCCGCCGATCTGGTGGGAGAGCGAAGCTCCATCGGCACCGCTCCAACCTGGCCGACTACCGCCACAACAGCACCAACAAAGTGATTCAGCCGTCCAAGCCGTTTGTGGAGTACCATGAACTCCGGTTCCAATACGAGTTGCCTCGACGCGAGGACGCGCACCACCGCGTAGACGTCGTAGGCGTGGTCCAGAACGGCCGCATGCGCTTCTTCGTGGACAAGTGGATTCATCTCCAGGCACCCGAAGCGTCACTCGATCGAGCAGCGCACGGCGCGCGCATGATGAGCCACGTTGAAGCCCGTGCGTTTGAGCTGCTGGGTGAGATGCACGTGCACATCGTCGAGTTCTTTGGCTGCTTCTACCGCATCGACCACGACACAATGCACCTGGTGGTCGAGTTTTGCGAGCAAGGTGACCTCGCTACGCTGCTGGATCACGATCGCCTGCGACAGCAGCAGATCCTCGACGGCGACCGCGTGCCGTACTTCTCCAGTGAAAATAGCGTACGACAGGCCTTCAAGCAGATCCTGCAGGGTGTGCTCTTCCTGCAGGAAGTCAAGATCGCACACCTGAACCTCTCGCCTCGGACGATCTTCGTCAGTGAGGATGGTGTGTTCAAGATCGGGAGCTTCGACGAGGCGACGGCCGTCAACGTCAACGGCGTCTACTCAAGCAAGCAGCAAGAACGCCTGGGGCTGCACCCAAGCAGCAGCATGCGACGCTGCGATGAATACACAGCCCCAGAACTTACCGTGCACTCATCACTGGAAGGATGCCCCGTCAATTTGTGGCTCAGCGACTCCTGGTCTTGCGGGATGATCCTGTTCGCGCTGCTGACACAAGAATCGCTTTTGACCGAGACCACGGCCGATGATCGTGACTTCATCTTGTTCCAGAGCGTGGGGCTATGCGAGTACATGGCGCTCAAGAATCTCGGACAGGACATGGCATTCCCGTGGTCCAACGCGCTGTGGGAAGTGCTCATTGGGTTGCTGCAGCCGGATCCCGAGCGTCGATGGACAGTCAAGCGAGCTCTACAGTCAACTTGGGTCTCTTCGCCTTCGACTGCACCTTCGAGGATGGAAATGAAAGCAACAACAGTGCAGAAGCAAGTGAGTGGGAGCTTGACAGCCTCAGTGCAACCAGCAGTCGACACCGCAAAAGAATCCGAGCAGTCTGCAGCAACACTAGTGGCGAAGGCCACTGTGACGAGGGCCATGATCATCGCCATGGGCGCAAATTGAGCGACCAAGTCACAGTTAGCACACAATATTTATTGCAAGAAGTGCAGACAAACATATGTAAATACGAAGGCGATGGTCCCAACACACAAGTGACCACATTCATCAACAGCACGGCACAGAGACCATTTGCTCTTCGGTGTGTCGCTGCGATGGGCATTCACCTGCAGTTGTATCCGGCGCGATGGCACGCTCGCAATGGCCATTGCGACCACTGTAGCCATTCACCAACGGTGTGATGATGACGGCAATGATGACGGCATGACGATGAGATGACGTTGGACCATTGAAGCTGGGAGGGGAATCCGTCTGTCTGTGATGCTTGGACAGCCCGGGGGGGACATGCGCACGTGGCTGCATGTAGAGCCGCTACTCTTGCTTTGTGCACGCCCGAGCTTTCGTCGAAATCGTAGCGTGCACGTGCAAGCGCGTGCCTCCAATGCTTTGATTGGATCGGTGTTGTTTTGGAGCCAGGCAGTGTATTGTACGAACAACTTAATAATAAAGAAATGATGAGAACAATCCCGTACGACGCGGCCTCAAAGAACTTTGTCGATGAAGCTTTGTTGTCGGTTTGCTTGGGTGATGAGGGACACGATTTCTATGGTTGGGAACTCAGGTGAACGGAGGTTTAGCTTTGGACGGGAGCGCTCAACGGTGCTGGAGGAGGGTTTGCAGCTGATTCAGGCGCTAACGACGGAGGTGCACTGGCAACCTCAGCTTCGATATCGCCGCCGTCGCTGCTGCTGTTGCTCTCTTGTGTGTTCAGATTTGGATGCGATAGCAGAACCGCCTCTTCCTCTTCGCTGTTGGCGTCTTCCGACGCTGGGCAACAATCCACTTCATCGTTGGATCCCTGCAAACGATCGCGCATGGCAGCACCTTCCTGCAATTGCCGCATCAGCCAGCCGTCATCCGCCATGCTCAGGCCATCGAACGTATCGCGAGTGGTGTCGTAACTGAAGCTGAATTCATCGAAGTGCGAGAACTCTTCGCTCTTCGACTTCTTCAAGTCACCCTTCAGCTCGCCGATCGATTCTTCCACGTTCATGTTCTTGAAATGCTCGTGCACGTTCTGCATCAGCTGGTCTGCTGGTGGAACGAAAGGTGCTTCGACGTCCTTCACTTCCAACTTGGCCCAGTCGATTGTGGCGAAGAACTTGTGGTCCTTCAACTCCTGGAATCCAATACGCTCCGCTGGATCGCGCACCAATAGCTTCTTCATCAGATCCACAGCGTCCTCGTCGATTGCCGGCCGCCGGTCGTAGTTGACGTCAGCGACCTGGATCTTCTTGTACATCTGCGAGATATTGTTATCCGCAAACGGCGTGTTGCCCGTCAAGAATTCGTACAACAGCACACCGTAGCTCCACCAATCCGCTGCCATGCCATACTGGGGCTTCTGTGTGAGCAGCTGTTCCGGCGCAATGTACGCAGGCGAGCCAGCCAGCGTGCCTGTCGGCTCATATTGGCCTGGTCCAGACTGGTCAGGCGTTAACTGCTTGGAAATACCGAAGTCCACGAGGCGGATGTGGCCGGTCTTGTCGAGCATAATGTTGTCCGGCTTCAAGTCGCGGTAAATGATGCCATGCGAGTGCAAATACGCGATCGCGATGGCCAATTCCGCAGCGTAGAATCGCGCTTGCTCCACCGAGAAACGCCGGCCACCGCTCGTCGCAACGTTCGGATCAATCTTCGACGAGTGCATGTGCAGGTAGAGGTTGCCGCCCTTGTAGTAGTCCAAGCCCAGGTACAACTTGGTTTGCGTCTGGAAGGCAAAGCGCAGACACGCGAGGAATGGGTGTCGCACGCCGGACAAGATGCGTCGCTCCTTCAGCGCGCTTTCAGCGCCGCTGTGTTTGTCGATGATCTTAATCGCGAAGTATTCATCTGGCGCGACGTGGCGTTTCACAAGGACGACGGTGCCGAATCCGCCCTGCCCCAGCACGCCGACGACATCGAAGTCGGAGAAGGACAGCGCAAGCGATCGCTTCGTCAAGAGGCCCTGGTGGAAGCACGCAGCGTGTTCTGACAGACAGATCGGGTTGGCGACGACGCTCTTGCGCGATCGGGACGACGACGGCGAGCTGCGCTGACGGAACGACAGCACCAAGCGCGACATACGACGTGCTGGTGTGAACGTCACCTGCAATCCAAACTTTCCCAGCGTGGTTGATCCAGAAACCTTGTTCACGAGCTGGTGAAGACGCACAAAGCAGTGGTGGTCGTCATCCTCCGCGCGGTGCTGCGCCTCTTCGTTGTCATCGCTGGCCAACACGTACTTGGTAATGTACATGGCGATGAAGTGCACAAAGCCCTCTCGTCCATGGTACACGCCCTTGAACACGCACGACGGCTCCGCCACTTCCGCAGTTTCCAGATCAAACATGAACTCGCAATCCTTGCTCAGCTGGCGCAGGAACGACGGTAGGCGTTCGCTTACGGCGTCCGGCGACGTCATGCTCATCAACTCGAGCAGCTCCGTGAGCATTTGCTCAGCCAAGTGCTTGGTGATCGATCCCTCGCGCTGCAACACCGACGATGGCGGCGCCGTCGAGTTCGTGTCGTCCGTGGACGCAGTTCTGTGCAGATCAGCACGCGGCTTGGGCTCCAGCAGCGTCATCTTCATCGTCGAGCGCTCCCAGCTCGCGTGCATCATGTGCACCCACATGGCCTTCTCCACGAGCGACGTGGCAATAAAGTGGATGACGTTGCCGTTGGTCGCCAAGAAGCTGAAGCCCAGCAGCTCCGGCTGCAGCTTGGAGCCGCCAAAGCCAGCCGAGGGCAAGCTGTGCACGATCTCCTTGATGACCCACTTGCCACGGATCGGCTCCTTGGCAATGGCATGCGTCTTCGACTTGTAGACCGTGACCGTGCCGTTCTGCAGCGTGATGTAGCGCGGCGTCCAGTTCTTGACGATCTTGCGCTGCTTGTACAGGTAGCCCTCCCACTCGATCTCTTCGGCCGAGATGGTCTTTAGGTCGATGAGGTTGGGCGTGGCTACCACGTCCTGCGAGCGCCCGCGGCGCACGCTGCGACTCGACGACGTCGACCTGCTCGACACGTTGCCGTGTGAGTTGGTGCGCTGCAGCGTCGAATGCGACGACGACGCGAACGACGAGTGCGACGACGGCGCATTGCCGATCGACGCCTTGCGGCGCGACGTCCGCGACGATGCCTCGACGCTGGCGCCCCCGCGCGCTTGTGACGAGCCCCGCAGGCGATGCATCACGCGCGCGTCCATAATGTGCGCCATCTTGAGAGCTACTTACGTAATAAAATATTCAAGACCTGCACGCACAGAGAGAGATCATACAACAGACAGACGTCTCTGTGAGTGCTCCACGCGGCGAATGACGACGTGCGCGAGCACGAGCATGAGGGGGGGGGGGGGGKACTGGTACCCCATCGGACGGCTTCTTCGGCTTCCATGAGGGTTCCATCGAAGCCCACGAAACGAGGGTACTTGCCACCATCACCCTCTGCGCCACTACCCCCCCCCCGAAGCGAGGGAGTATGTATATGTGGCGGACCATGGGGGTACGGAACATATACACCGGTCGATTCGACAGAGCCAGCGCCCACCATGCCATGCCACGCACGCACTCGCACGCCAAACAACCAGACAGAGCGCACTCGCACGCACCTGGACGACGTCACTTTTGGTGGTGGGAATGGCGGGGACACACTGTTGCGTGCTGCTGTTTGGTCGGAATGAGGCGAACAGAATGAACTGCTGGCACACGCTGCTCTGTTCTCCTGGACGCTGCCGCTGCTGCTGTGCCTGGCCTGGTCGTGTCAGCCGGTCGAGCGTGGCTCCGTATCACTCAACAAGTGTTGCTGCCTGCCGCGGGTTGGCTCAAGGCTCCAGGCAAGCAGGAGCACGGCCGAGTCGCGTGTCGGCCAGGGGGTGTTTTTTATCCGGAGGGTGTTGCTTTGCCAACTGCACCCCCAAACTCCCCGCCCCAGATCTGTTTCAATCACCTGTTGGAAACCCACACTCCCAGCATCTGACCCCTTCCCCTCGTGGCCGGATTTGTTTGCGGCGCTGACTGACCCTGACACGGTGGGGTGTCCGCGGAGGGTGCGACCCGAACCGTGGGGAGACCACGGGGAGTCAAAGGCGGGAGCTCTGGGACACTCGGGGTTGGATCGCAGGTGGTGCTTGGGCAGGTGACAGCGCATTCAACCCAAGCGAGCGCTGCCGACCATTGCTGTGTCTTTCGGCCGTCGCGCCCAGGTGGTTGCCAATGCTCCTGATCTCTCAAGCACCAGCACCAGCAAGGGCTGCAACAATGACTCAGGTCCCCACAATTCTGGTCAGATCCAGTCGGGCCAGATGTTGACGACGCCATGCGGTGGCTCTGGCTGGTGAGTTGGGTTTTTGTCTCCTTCAAACGATTCTTTTTTTCGTTTGCCTTCGATTTTTTTCAATTTTCGACGGATAATTACCTGTCCTTCGAGTTGATCGTAATTACCCATCAGGCCCAGAGTGGCACACTGGCTCGTCGCTTACGCGCACTGAATCTTGGGCGCCAGCCAATGACTGCCATCGTGATGAAAATGAGGATGACACATTGGCCAGTGCGCCGACGCCTGCACCTGCGCTTGATGGGAACGACGACATTCGCTCCCCTGCTGCATTCTCTCAACTTCGGACATGTCGACAGAAGAGCAGACCCTGCCTGCCGCACATGCAGCCGCATCTGCACGAGGTGGTGCGGTGCTCTCTCTGTCATTAATCGAACGCGTGTGCATGAACGCGGTGACAACCCCCGCGCATTGGTCGCGGCTTCTTTCGACCGCCAAGGCTTGTCCTTGGCTCGTCGTCGTCAGGTGCCCGAGCCGAATCTTCAAGCCGCTTGAACTTGATTTGGGTGAATGGGTGGTTGCACGTGTCGCAGTGGCGGTGCCGCCACTTGAACATTCACTCTGCGCGCAGAAGCGCGGGAACGACATGATCCTTTCCATGGACGCGGAGATGACTGGAATGGGCAGCGCAACGACATGTGAGCGGCAGGTGCGTGTGATCTCTCTTTGTGTGTCTGAATTGACCAGCGCACTATATAGTGCGTCCAGGTCGTTTCGCTACTATATAGTAGCGAAACGACCTGGAAGCCCAAAGATGGCAGCGAATGGCTCCGACGGTTCAAGGCCGCCAGTGCCACGTCCAAGGTGAACAAGCTTGCGGGCCTGTGCACGTGGCGCTATCGGCAGCATGATGATCCACCCAACGCCACGAGAAGAGCCCAGATTTGCCGCTGTCACTGACCCGACATTCCAGGATGCGGAGGAGGAAGGTGATCGCATAGCGACGCTCGTTCGACAGCAACGCATGCAGCGATCGCTGTTCTTCGGCACGAACTTGCCGTACTCGTGGGTGCGAATTTTAATGGCAATTGCCTCGTACTGCTTGCTCTTGACTGATGTGCCGCGCTCGGGGCTGGGCGTGCGGAATCTGGACGCTATAGCGACACGGATTCAGCCCAACGTGTACCAGTTCGCGGGTCCATGGCATTACTCGGTCGTGGCGCTTCACAGCAATGACACCACACCAGAGGCTGCGTCTGTGTGGGCGTACAAGTTCGACACGACGTCCATTTCGTTGCGCGCATTTGCCGAGTTCTACGGACTCGAAGCCTTTCCTCAGTGTTTGTTCTACGATCAAATTTGCCCGAGCGCCTTTAACGCCACCACAGTGTTCGGAATGATCGACTCACTTGCCGAAGCCGCTGCGCAGCGACCGGGACCGCGACTCAGTCCAGCAGATCCGGTGGCAGTGACTTTGCGCACTCGAGCCAACTTCTGGGACCGCCTACACCGCTACCTGCTGCAACAACTGTTTATGCGTGCGCTCTGGCGTTCAGCGAAGGCAACGTACTATCCCCCGGCAGCAACCGAAGACCCGGCTTTCCGCATTTGCCATCGACGTGCCGCTACTCCGCTTGCCTGTGATGAGCTTTGGGTCAACTATCGTCGCTCATGCCCACAGAACAAACCCGAATGCCAAGTCGGGGGGACCATCTGGGATCATATTTCGGAGCGCCTCCGAGCACTTCAGTCCATATATCCAACGAATAGCATTGATCTTACGATCATAGATGGAATTGATGACATTATGGTCAACAAAGGAGGATTCAGCTATGTTGGACGCCGGAACGTCGATCTATCCACAATCACCCGAGTTCGCGATTGTGCTGAAGACGCAACATGCTCGACCGTCTTTCTCGAGGATTATCGATATGAGACTGCGACGACGATGACCGATGGAGAGGAATGGTACTCCGTGGTATTGCTGCTGCGATTCTTCGGTCAGAATTACTTCTACCTACGCGTGATCGGTCTGCTTTGGAGTTGCTACACCACACGAGAAGGCGACGATGACGTTGGGACATCGGTTTGGTCCAAGATGTCTGCCGCTCTAAAGCTGCTCATTCGCCTGCCAAGCCAAACTGTTGTGTATGGTTGCCCATTACCAGTGCTTTGCTACGCTCTTGCACATTCGATCGACTCGCCGATAACGTACGAAATCGTCTATCAGAAGTACACGACAATGATGGGTTCTCTCCACATGAACTTTCAAGACTTCGCAGTCTTGACGGCAATCCAGATGCGCAGCGTGTGGATATTTGCTCTTGTTCCCTACGCGCTGGTGCTTGGGACGACCTCCCGTTCTTGGATCCCAGTTCAGGGAGTTGTTGGAGCTCCTGAGTTCGTCCTCGCCGGGATGTCAAGCTTCACTATCTTCTCTCAGTATCGATCGCTTGGATTCCGGAATACCGATGTTATCGAGATCAGCGAGCTTCCGGGTTGGCGAAAGCATGCAAGCTGGCCTCGCGACTACACACCATCTCGTGCAAATATCAACACATTTGCCGATGGCGTGTTGATCGATGTCAAGTGTTTTCTCTGCGAAGCCGCGGTGATCGCCATTCTCTGGTCGCTTTGGTGTGTGTTGTTGATGTTCTCGCTGTTGAAAAGGCGAGCAAGGCCGATGACGAAGGAGACAAGGAGGAGAGAGAAAAAGGAGAAGTAAGATTAGATCCAATGGCTCGTGACCGAGTTAATATAAGTAATGTATAGTATACAGTACTTCAGTGTTTCATCGTTAGCACCAGTCATTGCACGGGATTGACTTTGACAGGAACACACACACACACCCTCGAT
>NSDO01000656.1:3752-21661 GCA_002286825.1 Lagenidium giganteum | reverse complement strand
ACTCAAGTGATGATGGTCTGGAGTGGACGACGTATCTTGCTACGGGTGTGGCATTGGAATCTGTCAGCGCGGAGGGCATCGCAGAATTTGAGATGTATCCACTGAGGATGTTGCCGTCAAGACAAAAGTATCTGCTGAAGCTTGTACGACTACTACGACAACAGTCAAGACTGGGAGCGGAAGAAAGCTGAATTCTTCGGCTTGGACAGCATTGAAGCACTTCAAGTGATGCGAGAATCGTTGCTCAGTGAGAGCGCAGTGTACAAAGCCCCACAGGCGAAATCAAAGCGCACAAGACGTAGTTAATGTCGTTGACCTGAATTCCAAATTGGACCTCCTGACGCTCGAGTGGTAAATACACAATGTTAATGGCTGATGTGTTATTGGATATCTTCCCGTGGCCGAATCTTCCGAACGAAGGCGTTGTTTGAATTGCTGAAACCACCAATCCGTGCAGTTTCTTTCTGTTACCAACTTGCGTTTCAAGCGTAAAATTGAAATTTTGGCGTATTTGAAACTTTTTTCTTCGCCTTGACCTGGATTCAGTTTTGGATGCACTCATTTTGTGTCAATAGGCACTCCGGAGTATGGCGTGCACTTTTTGATATCAATCTGGATATGACGGAGATGAGATGGATCGTCGTGCTCAGTGGAGTAGCGCTAGTATTGTGGGAATGGCTCGCATTGAAATCATTGCCAGTAGACCTAACGTGAGTGCACGTCGAGCGCTAAGAAACATGTGTGCTTCGGATCACAACGTCAGTGTTTTCGACCCGTGAAGCGGAGCTGTTGCATCCTATCTGTGGTGAGTCTCAACACAGACCCATGATGTGGCCCTCTAGAACTGAATCACCGACTCTCACCAAGATGTAGTGGCATTGAGTTACTGAAATGTCTAGATATATCAACTAACAAGAACGCGTCGTGGCCTACCGTTGGCCTGTAATGACGCTTATGAGGTCACTCCACCCACGAGGCAGAATAATTGGCCACTTCGATATATGGACGCGCAAAGCGACTGCCAAGAAGGGCGGGACGCGCGTGGCTCCTTATGTTGGAGGTGCCACTGGGGGCGTTTGGAATGGCACGTGGTGGTGGGCTTCGGTGGCTCTAGAACGGTTGGGAAGGTCGCAAGGCAACCGTGTGGCGCTGGAACGGCGGCGCGGCTCGGCGCGTGCTGGTAGTCGGCGAAGATGCAATCAGATGCAAAACAGCTCGGACATCGAAGGAAATGGATGGCTCGTGTCGCTTTAATACACAGCCACAGGCTGCAGCCAAGAACGCATGGCTTCGTCTTCTGCAAGAGGCGACATGGGCGTGAACCAATCCACAACATCGAGGTCGAGCCGGAGATCGTCTTCAAACAGTGTGAACGTGTCTTCGTACATGCGTTCGAGTTCCGTCGAAGCAGTGTGCTCATCGACGCGGAGGCAGTCCTGAGACAAGTCGAGTCGTTCGTCTTGTCGGCTGAGCTCCTCGAGCACATCTTCACCATCAAACGACGGCTCGACATCAACGGAAGTTGGTTCAATCTGCGCAGCATCTTCAGTCGCTGGATTCTCCGCGACTGTGTTGCTGCTGACTTCTTCGTCCAGCAGCAAGAGCTCGATGTCGCGGTCATCGCCGCTTTCCACAACGCTTTCGGGCGTGCTCGCGGCTGAGCTGGGCACCGACATTGGCACCTGTTCCTGTAGTGGGCGTGCTTCATTTTCGTGGTTGTTGGTGCTGTTCACTTCGCGGTCGCGTGAGGCAGACAGCGTGAGTGGGTCGTACCATGGGTCCTTCGCTTCGCCTGCTGCACGGCGCTTGATGCACACGAGCAGGTCAGGACGGCCCTGTCGGAAGAACGAGTGCTGGTAGATGGTCTGCGAGCCATCGCCATCGCGGTAGAAGCTGTAGAGGTTGAGCTGTCGGATGAGGCTCGACAGGCGGCGGTGCTTAAAGTACTTGGGCAGGCAGTGCGCCACGAGCAGGTTAGCGTCCACGATGCGGAACGCAGTGCCGCCCTTGACCCACGCCACGATGCTCGAGGGCTCCGACTCGACCATACGGTAGAGCTTGCGCGCGAACGAGCCCGAGCTAGCTGCTGCGAGCGCCGTGGCGCTGCTGGTGGCGGTGGTGGTGGAGGCCGGAGAGGTCGGCATTCGCTTCGTCCGGTGGATTTGCGGCATGTCTTTGAATGAGCCTTTGCAGCCACAGGCGGCGACGGGGTGACACGGGGAGACCTGACCTTCTGGAACCGTCGATCGCGCCAACATTCCACGTCGACGCGTGGCGCGCGAGTGTTGGTCGCGGTGCGGATTTGGCGCACGCTGATTGGGCGAGGAAGGAGCTAGGAAAACGCCAGGACGGCCCCGCATGATGTCATCACGGCGCGGATTGGTGGAGAAGGGGTGGAAGTGGACGCTGATTGGAGGAAAAGCGGGAGGCGGCGACACAGAGGGGTGCACGTGCGTGAGACAGCGTCACAGAACGAAACATTCGAAATCGCGGCGGATTGGGCGAGCGGTGGATTGCGCCAGGTGTAGGTTGCGGTGGACCATTGTGATTGGCTGAGATGATGCTGGCACCAGACCACGTTGTTAGTGCGATCGAGTGGAAAGGAAGGATATTGGGAACCAAGCACATGATCTGATGGAAAGATTAAAATTTGAAATTTTCATAGAAATAGCAAATTCCAGGGAATTGAATTTCATAGTTTATCGGTTGATGGGTGGAATGATGACGTTGGTCCCACAACTGCGCTTCGTGAATGGATGCGGATTTTGCATCCCTTCACGGAGTTGTCCGACTGCGATGTCGCAGTGGTGATCAGTCGACATTCAGACACAGAAAGCGAAGGCGCGAGGACGTTGACGATGGTCGTCAACATCACGCGAGGTTCATCGCATCCTTTGAGGATCCTGCTGAGAGTGCTGGAGGTTGGGTTGATCTCGTAATGTCGGGGTAGACAGATCGCCGTGACAAGCTCGACGACGAAAGCGGAGCGCAATGAGGAGCGATCGCCTCAGAGGCACACAGCACGATGGTGACGCAAGTGCTTTCCCAGTCGAAAATGCAGCCGTCCGCAAGCGCAAGCGCGCTTTTGCCATGCGCCTGCGGACGGCTGCGTTTGGATTGGGATGGCGCCAGTGCAGTTGGCCAGTACGTTCTCACCTGCCTGGTCGACAGCAGCTGTCGGAAGAAAGTCTGATCAATTGCATCGTGGCATCTGAGGCATCCATATGTTTCCACGTGCATCTTCTCTCCATGGGCGAGGAGCACTGACGTCATCGTTCACTCGCCGATTGCCGCCGCGCTGAAATGCGGGCATGGTTGATTTTACGTGACCAGACTGAGCCAGCGTGTCCACCTCGTGTCAATTCCGCCGCTTGCATTGGGATATGGATCGTGGTGTTCATTGTGTGCACCGTGTTCACGGACAACCTCGTGGACACCGCACACTGCACAACCGCTGGTGCAGTACGCGCATGGTAGCATCAACTCTCTTGCGCCCGTGCTTCTCGCATTCTTCTTTCACCGAACATGCTCAAACCAGCTACGACAGCAATCGATGTCGTGTGCTCCCTTCGCATCACGAAAGAGCTGCCGCTGTGGTTTGTGTGAGTCACCACTTGGAGCACGAGCATGTCATGTGCAGCCGCGTGCACTCCATCGTCCTTTTGGGGTGCCGCACCCCGACAAGCACTCCGTTCATATGGTGGACAACTCGAGAATGCTCCTCTTGGCTCACCGCATGTTGAAGTGCCTCAGCGAGTTGCGTGTTCAACAGTGGGTGCCTTGCACCTGACCGACTGCAGCTGATGCCATGTGGCTGGTTTTGCTGTCATTGAGCGGCGAGCTGGGTCGTGATGGCGATGGCGATGGCTCCTGGAATTGTCATTTGCGATCTGTCCCTTGTCCACACACGCCGGCACTTGCAGGCAGCCACAAACACAGCCATGCACTCGGACGGATTCGACGAGCAAGATGTCGCCATTCTGCAAGAGCTGCTCGTTGAGACCGACGATGCGAATACCGTTCGTGCTGCTATGGAGCCGCTCGACTCACACGACAACGAAAAGCTCGACGACATGATGGCCACTGTCATGGGCATGGCTGCCGTGAGCGATAGCGACAGTATCTGGTCCCACGATGACGATGTCGCGGAAGTGGTCGATTCTTCCGATGACACCGACTCGGCCCTTGCCGCCATGTCGGTGTCGGGCGTCGTGGACGACGTCGAGCGTTGCCGCATCCTGGCCGCACGCGCGCGCCGGATTCGGCTGCGCAAGAAGAACGAGAAGCGCCATCTCCATCGCCAAGTCGCGTTGTTATCGGAGCGCATCAGCTATCTGCAACGCCAGAAGACAAATCAAGATGCATATCCGCAGACAATCGACGGTTTCCAAATGGAACAGATCGCGCTCGAGCGTGCGCGTGAGATAAACCGTGCGCTGAAGGGCAGGATTCAACGAAACTCGGTGCAAGCTGATCATCTCGTGTGGATGTTACGCCGCAACCAGTCGCCATTGCGCGCAAACCGATGAACACCCGGGACGTCTTGGCGTGCGCTCAGGTACCGTGCGAAGGGTAGAGTCGACGTAGGTATGTTAGCGAGGTAGATTATTACGTGAAGTGGCTGGGAATAGAAGGTGATGACGATGATGGGCATCTGCAACCGTTCGATGATCATGGCACACTCGCTGGTGTCTTCAGCATCTAGGAATGCAGCACTCGTGGTGAGCTACATTCGTGCGTGAAAACCGAGAGTGAGTCCTTGATCATAACACAAACATGACAGACGCAGCCGGTTTCTCTCCACCTCCACCGCTCACCAACACCGGCATGGCTAGGGTGGCGAAAGTGCTACAGCTGCGTGATGTTGCCCAATGACCAATTGCAGCTCACACTTCCAGGTACCGTGCAACCCACCCGTCATGTGTTTGCCCACTGGAACCCGCTCTGATGTGCCGGTTTGAGTGCGTCAAGAAGATGTCATCTTGGCGAACACGTGCGGTTGAATTCGATCGAAGTTCTGATCCGGCAGCAAGCGAACCCACCACGCGGCACCATATCGGGATGCGGTGATGACAATGATGTTTCAGACGTGATCGCAACCAGTGCCTGTTGTGCCCATTGGGCACCAGGTGACTCGGGTGGCATTCAGCTGAGACGTTGATGTCTCAAACAACCAACAAACAGAATAAGACTCGGGTACAGTGAGGGGCTTTTAGTCCAGTGGCTACAACAAAGCACCCATGGAGTGCGCCTGTGACTCGCACAACCCAGATGCCACGCCCGCTCACCTGAGTGCGACACCAAAAACATACTCTGTGCCTGTGCCCACCCACATCTGCGCTGAATCATTGGGTTGCGGCTGCGGGAACGGTGAAATAACCTGGCTCGTTGGCTACGACTCCTTGCACGCCGATCGCTCTCGCGGCGATCATTCATCATTTATCCAGCATCCACACATACATCCACACGCGCGCACGGTATCGCCACCGCGACAAGTATGCACGCTGAAAGATTCGACCCGGAAGAAATCTTCATTTTGCAAGAGCTTTTGGTGGACAGTGATGACACCTTTGCTGCTAATTCAGATACGTTGACGCAGTGTGGCAACTCCCAAGCTGACGACGTGCTCGACTACTTGATCGCCAGAGTCATGGAGACTTCTACGGCAAGCGATACTATCTTGTCGCACAAAGAGGCAGTAGCACAACCGGTTAATTCTCTCGATGACAGCGCATCGAATGCTGCTCCGGTATCAATTTACGATGGAATGGATCATGCTGAGCGTCGTCGCATCATGGAGCGAGTCCGCAGGACTCGGCTGCGCAAAAAAAACGAGAAGCGGCTCCTCCGCCACGAAATCACTCGGCTGTCGGAGCGTGTCAGCGATCTGCAACGCCAGAAAGCACAACGCACACGTTGTTCGAAGTCCGACAGTTCACAATCGGAGCAGAGTGCTCTCAAGCGCGCGCGTGAGGTGAACATTGCGCTGAGGCGCAACATCCAAAAGAACTCGGAGCACGCCGATCATCTCATGTGGATGCTGCGCACTCGGTCGCAAATGCGAGCAAGCTGACTGATGAAACGTCCTCGAGTAAACATGAGAAGTGCAGTGACGTCCATATCTGTGTGAGCACCGACTGCCACGATGAACTGATAACCATGCATTTTCATGGTTTGTTAACGTCGTTCTTATCACGTGCTTGTTCAACGACTCGTTCGTAACACGGTTCTTATCCTCTTTCAAACCCAAATTCAAAAACCGCGTTCAAATGGCCAAACGTCAATTATTGCCTCAAACGCCAAGATGGGTCGATGGGAAGCCGAGTACGAGCGCAAATGGCGCCGCTACAGCACGCGGGCGCTGACCGACGCCTTCGGCCCGCAATACATGCAGACATCTGTGTGCGCTGCCGATAACCAGTACGCGCGCCGCCTGCTGCGCTCGCTTGGGGCCTCGCGTGGCGCCACTCTTGAACCGACTCAGGTGCTGACCCAGGCGCTGCCGGTGGACCCGGAGCTCGACACGAGCGCCATGTCGGACGAGTCGTATGTCTACCAGACGCCCAAGCGTACGTGGCAGTGGCTATGTTGGCTATATATGCATATTAATCTGTGTGACGTCACATGTGTCGATGGTGCAGCCAAGCGAGCGCCGTCTAGCCAGTTCTTCCCGGCGTTCTCGGCGCAGGACATGCCGTCAGGCGACGAGACGCGCATCGAGAGCGCATCGCAGAAGCTGCGAGCGCGCATGGCCGAGTTCTCACCCATCGGACGGCTCCAGTTCACGTCAGACGATGAAGGCGACGACGACGACCAGCGACCCGAGGGGGCGACAAGGCAACCCAGCAGCAACTCGCCCGTGCTGTTCGAGATGAAGACGCCGCCACCGACACAGAGACTGCGCTATTCGACGCCTCATCATACCCGTCGCACGCCGCTGCGGACACCGCAGAGCAGTGGACCAGCGCGCTGGTCCATGCCAGCGAGCACGCAGAACCACTGGCAGGAGGAGGGTGGAGCTGTTGGCGAACTAGACGTGTCGATGCAGTCGATGAACCTCACAGGAGATGTCTCGATGTGCAACGACGCTGAGAACGATGAAGACAACGGCGTTGATGAAGACGTTGACGCGGTAGCAGAAACCGCGGAGTCGGCGATTCCCAAGGCGTTGAGCTTCCAGAGCGACGACGAAGCAGATGATGACGGCGACGACGACGTCATCGTGCTCGAATCTTTCGAAGAAAACGAGCGCGTTCGGAGTGAACGTGATCGAAATGCTATCGCAGAAGATGCGAATTTAATCTTCGAAGCAGCAGCGGAGGAGGAACAAGACACTCGCGAGACCTACGATGACGATGCCGCGGGCTCAGACGCCCCACTGGTTGGCCAAGGTAATGTGACTGGCTCAGCTGAGCATGACAGCACAGACAGCTAAGGCAGATCGGTTGTGTGTGCAGTTGCGGGAGAAACCTCTGGTTCGTCGCCATTGTTGCAGGCGCGACTGCCGCTACCAATGGAACCCGTCGATTTCGGCATGGTTGACGAAGGACGGCGACGGCGTAGAAAGCGGCGTCAGACTGCATCAAGCGAACCGAGAACCAGCGATGTGACGATGACGAAGCCACTTCCCCAGCAATCCAGGCGCGCGCCAGAGTGTTCGCTCACATTGCCTCAATTCCAGAGAGAAGCGACCCACTGGATGCACGCACGTGAGCAGCAGAAGAAGTCGTCGGAGACCAAGTCAAAGAAGTATCGTGCGGTGCTTGAGCGCGTCCGAGGAGGCATTCTAGCAGACGAGATGGGTCTGGGCAAGACTGTTTGTTGCATTGCGCTCATCTGCGAGTCGCTGCAGCGACGGATGAAGCAGGACGCTGCCCAACGGGAGACAGACTCGAGTGGCAGTTCGTCTTCGGATTCCACAGTTCCGATTCTACGGCCACCAACATTGATTGTGACGCCGTTGTCGATCCTCAGTCAATGGGAACGTGAAATCCGCGACAAAACGACGCTGTCGGTGCTATCGTATCAAGGGGCAGCGCGAAAGAACTACCATTCTCCGATGGACTTCATGGGCGTCGACGTGGTGCTGTCGACGTACGATACGCTGCGGCTCAAGGAATGCAAGGTCTCCTGTGCGACTTCCGAAGACATTGACGCCTGGAAACCTGCGTTGCGGCTGGTCGATACAGAAGATCGGGCAGTCACAGCTTCCAAGCTCCACCAGCTCGTGTGGGATCGCGTGATTCTAGACGAGAGCCATTTGATCGCCAATTCAAACTGCGCTCGCACCCGCGCAGCGCTGGACCTGCGAGCTCAGCGGCGATGGTGCGTCACTGGCACACCGATCCAGAACAGTCCAAAGGACCTCGCGTCGCTCGTCGAGTTCGTGGGTGTGCCTCACGCGGAGGAATTGGATTTGAGCGAACTGTTGCCTGATTTGATGCTGCGACGCTTGAAGTCGAGTGTCGATAAGCAATCGAACCAGCCGATTCTTGTGCTACCAAAGAAAACAGAAGAAGTGATGGAGCTGCGGTTTTCGTCGGATATCGAGGCCGCCTTYTACACSCTGCTGCATCGGTCGACGAAGCGCAAAGTGCTTGGCTACCTCCGCACATGCAACGATCAGCCACAGTTCATGCACGTCTTCGAGCTGATCTTGCGTCTACGACAGGCGTGCAACACGATCACCCTCGTCACCAGCGATCCGTTTGCGGAGATGCGTCAGCACGCTTCGACGTTTGCTGAGATTGGTACGCTGTCGCGGGATGAAGCTGCGATGCTGTCGCGCCTGATGCCAGCTGGTGATGATGCGATGACTGACGTCGCAGACCACGGATTCAACTCGACGAAGCTGGCTGCGCTCAAGGTTGAGCTCCGGGAAGTGATGGCGAAGAAGGAAAAGGCTTTGGTGATCTCTCAGTGGACGTCGTTCCTGGATGTTGCGGCCCAGCACCTGCGCGAAGTTCGTGGACTGAGGTTTGGCATGCTCGACGGGCGAATGAACTCGCGCGAGCGTGAACTGGCCATCGCGGCGTTCCAAGTGGATGACCGACTGGACGTGCTATTGATGTCGCTTCGGACTGGTGGGATGGGACTCAATTTGACTGCAGCCTCTCACGTGTTCATCATGGAGCCGAGTTGGAACCCCAGCATCGAGAACCAGGCTGTGGATCGCGCTCATCGTTATGGACAGACCCGGCCAGTGCGGATTGTTCGCATGTTGATGAAAGACACGATCGAGGAGCGTGTTCTGGAGTTGCAGAAGCGAAAGATGGCGCAAGCGGCGACTTGTTTGGGCGACTGCGAACGTCAGGACGGCGGAGAAATGGACGAAACGTGCATCTCGATGGTGGATTTGCGAGATTTGTTCTCTCAAGACGAAGAATTTGGGGCACAGTGATACGACAACACATGAATCACACACGTGTTCTATTAGACGGCCATTTTGCTCTTGCCGTCATTGAATTTTGTCTCTATGTGTCTGCGCTTGTAAAACAAAATGTACGCAGCGCTGCTCTTCACTTGGCCGGCCATGACTGGTGACACTTGGCTATCGTCGAACGAGAACCAGCCGGGGAATTTCTTGTCGTTCCAGCTCTTCGCAAACGCCGTGTAGTGGCCAAAGCCCATTCCGCCGTAGTGGTTGCTCACGGCGAACAGATCGTAAGTCAGGTCGGCTTTATCTGACGATTGCGCAAGGCAGTATGGTGTCATGTCCAGGTTGTCGAGAGGGAAGTCCACAAACACATCCAGCTTGTCACGGAGGACTTCATTGCGATACTCAAAACGTTTGAGCGACAAGATGAGGACATCTGGTAATTTCCAGATCTCCATGGTTTTGCGAGCCTGTCGATGCTCCTTGCAGCTAGAACAGTACCACAGATTGGCCTGATCCAACGTTTCCGGTTTGGTGAAATTACGGAAGCAATCGTTAAGCGTGATACCTTCCGATCGACTTCCCATCTCTTTTTCCTTCATCGATTCATGGTTCATGATAGCCTCCACTTGAGGTTGATAGGATTTTGCCGCCGAGAGTGCAGAGGATCCCCATGCAATGGCAAGGAACACCGGTTCGTCGCGCTGGTTGTTGATGGTGACAAAGTCGCTGAGTCGCACGGAGCTGTCCGCAGGAACAGTTTCTGGTCGTAGGTATTCGCCTTCGCGGTTGCACAAATACACACCCTGCGCAAGAATCTCCATGGGAATGGGTTTGCGAACACCGTTTTCCTGTGTGCAATATGCATATTTGCGTGAGACACWAGAGCAACAGTCACTGAGCACGTCACAATCACACCTGTGCGACRTGCAACGACAACGCTTCGCTCCATTTCTCCAGCATCCTGCAGACATCAAATGTGAATACTTTGCCTTCGTGATTGGAAGTACCAAAACATACTCGAGACAGCTGGTACTATCGCGATAAGTGAACAACAGCGGATCACCGCACGCCTTGTCGTTCAGTCGGCTGTACAAGAAGCCGTAGTGCAGCCCATCATCTCCTTCTTCTTCTCCGTCATTGTCCTCGTCGTTGAGCTTCTCCATTTTGTCCACTTCATACATCAAGATCCGATCCTCATCTCTCAGTCGAGCCACGCGCTCAGTATCCCTGTGACAACATCGGTATCTAAGTCTCGGCGATAGCATACAAGCAGCAAGGAAATGAAGACCGACCCAAGCACGCGATAAAGAATCGACTGGTAAATGTCGGCAGCAATGAGGTCCGAGAACGCAACGCCAGACAACTTACTCAGGGCCTTCTTCATCCCCAGGACGCTTCCTTTCTTCGCGACTTCGATCCAGAACTTCATCATTGGGCGACCTCGCGGAACCAAGATAACTTCCATCTTTCGTGTTTGCTGCATTGGCAGCTCCAGTTGAATGCAGTTGTATGGATCGAAAGTGATCGACACTTTCGAACAGATCGGACAAACGACCGTGGATTTGAACTGCCCTTGCACATGGTCCACGAAAATGCTGTCGTTACGCAGCAAATGGCGCTCCCATGCTTCTTTGGCCACACGCTCGGCAGTTGACGTTGTGTTCTTAACCGGTTTTTTTATATCGGTGGAGTGTATTAATAACAGCTGATGCGTGGGTCAGGGCGTGCGACTCGACAGGCGAGAGAGCTGCGCGCGACCGGATGGATCTCGTGCGTAACATGCTGTCGCACGTTCGAGCGGACATGCGGAGACCACACACGTCATGGATTCGCACGAGGCTGGCCAGCTGTGTGATGCAGCACAGCACGCATCCAAGTGGCTGAGCAACGGCAACGGCTGCGAGTGCCATTTCCAAAATTCGATTCCACCGACCAAGATGCAGTACCAGCACAACCACAACGTCACCATCGAATACGCGGCCGTGCCGCAGACGCTCGAGCAGAGCAAGGGCCTCGTGATCCGACAGGAAGCCCAGATCGGCGAAGCCGTGGCCCAGGCCTTCGGCATCCCGTACGAAGCCGAGAACCGATACAAGGTCAGCCTCTTGCCCAACGACAAGAACGTCAAGGAGAACCCGAACGATCCGCACGGATGGGAGCCCAGCGCCGAGGAAATCGAAGCGCTCGAGCCGTTCCTGTTTGCGCGCGAGAAGAGCGGCCTTGGTATGCGCACGCCGCTGACGTGCCTTGGCTGTGGCCCCATGCGACCACTGAAGATGCACTTCGCCGTACGTGGCTCGACGGGCGACGCGTACCTGATCGATCGTCCATTCAAGCTCGGTGGCTGCTGCTGCATGCCGTTCGAGATGACGCTGGACGGTGTGGACGCCAAGACGGGTCAGATGAAAAAGATCGGCCGCGTGCGTGAGAACTTCTCGCCGTACTTGTCCAAGTGCTGCGCCAGCGCGTGCCTGGCCACGACGTACACGGACATCGACCGCGCGATGCCGGACGGCTCATTCCAGACGCAGTACATACTGCGCACGAACACGAGCTGCTGTGGCCGTGTCAACAACTGCTGCGGCGCGACGTGCTTGAAGAACGACGCCGTGTACGACATTCTGGACACGCGTGGGGAGGTTGTGGCGCACTTGCAGATGACGTACGGTGGTGGCGGCTCGTGCCTGGGTGCTTGCTGCCGTGCTAGCAATGACTACAACAACTACATGCTTGAATTCCCACCAAACTCGACGGCTGAAGACCGCATGCTGCTGTTGGCGGGTCTGTTCCAGGTGGAATACCAGCTCTTCGAGAACAAGGGCGATGACAACGACAATTAAACAGACAAGTGACGAAGTTAGAGGCCACGGCTATCACCTCACTGAGCCCTCCGCATCGACGCCATCACGAGCTGGTCGGCGGAGTGGACGCCGATGGTTAACTGAGTGGCTGCAATGACCGCATGAGCCGGCATGAAGGACAGCGGCTACATATTGCCACATGTGACTTGGCGATAGCCTAGGATTGGTGTTCTTACAATCGATGCCATAAATGTAATGCTGGACCTCATCAAGACAACCACACTTTGTCGTGTTGATGTGCGTGCTGATCTGCAGTCCACAAGGGCGGAGTTCCGAGTGGGTGTTGAGTCGATGGCGCTCGTCGCACCAATCACTGTCATGGTGATCACCGCGACGGCGGTGTTGGTGCGACGCCCACCATCGAGATGCACGTGTGACACGACTGGGTTCACCCAACCCACCGACCAGCTGGTCAGAGTGCGTGGAACAGTCTGATCCCATTGTGGGTACGCCCCGGCGATTGACCAGTCATGTTGGTTCTGCAGGCGACATGCGTTCTTCATTCCTCATTCTCAGCTCTCGGGCGCACACTTGCTCATCGTGCAAAATGAAGAACCCAACCACCACCGACATTACCATCGAATACGCGGCCGTGCCGCAGACGCTCGAGCAGAGCAAGGGCCTCGTGATCCGACAGGAAGCCCAGATCGGCGAAGCCGTGGCCCAGGCCTTCGGCATCCCGTACGAAGCCGAGAACCGATACAAGGTCAGCCTCTTGCCCAACGACAAGAACGTCAAGGAGAACCCGAACGATCCGCACGGATGGGAGCCCAGCGCCGAGGAAATCGAAGCGCTCGAGCCGTTCCTGTTTGCGCGCGAGAAGAGCGGCCTTGGTATGCGCACGCCGCTGACGTGCCTTGGCTGTGGCCCCATGCGACCACTGAAGATGCACTTCGCCGTACGTGGCTCGACGGGCGACGCGTACCTGATCGATCGTCCATTCAAGCTCGGTGGCTGCTGCTGCATGCCGTTCGAGATGACGCTGGACGGTGTGGACGCCAAGACGGGTCAGATGAAAAAGATCGGCCGCGTGCGTGAGAACTTCTCGCCGTACTTGTCCAAGTGCTGCGCCAGCGCGTGCCTGGCCACGACGTACACGGACATCGACCGCGCGATGCCGGACGGCTCATTCCAGACGCAGTACATACTGCGCACGAACACGAGCTGCTGTGGCCGTGTCAACAACTGCTGCGGCGCGACGTGCTTGAAGAACGACGCCGTGTACGACATTCTGGACACGCGTGGGGAGGTTGTGGCGCACTTGCAGATGACGTACGGTGGTGGCGGCTCGTGCCTGGGTGCTTGCTGCCGTGCTAGCAATGACTACAACAACTACATGCTTGAATTCCCACCAAACTCGACGGCTGAAGACCGCATGCTGCTGTTGGCGGGTCTGTTCCAGGTGGAATACCAGCTCTTCGAGAACAAGGGCGATGACAACGACTAGCGAGAGCGAGAGCAGTCAGGTCTTGGATCCATTCCGGTGATTTGGAAGGTCAGCGAATTTTCTCGTGTTAATAGAATGTGTTGTTGCGTGTCAAATCCGGATGAAGCTCGAACTAAGTATTTGGCCAAGTACATGTATTCTGAAATATATTCATTAATGGTACAATGGCGTATTTTGGGTCATCTCCCGAGTCAAAATCGAGTTGTGCCAGGAGATGAAGGACACGGAAGCGAATGGAGACCAAGGGCTCCTGCGGCTGAAGATATCGGAGGTTGGCGGTGTTGTTGTGCGCCAGCAGACACAGAAGGGGGAGGCAGCAGCGCAGGCAGTGGGCCTTCCCTTCGAGTCACGCAACAAGTATACATTGCACCTGCTGCCGCATGAAAAGCAAGTCAAGTCGCACCCGAACGACGCAAATGGATGGGAACCATCAGCACAAGAACTCGCGCAATTAGAGCCGTTCCTCTTTGCACAAGAAGAGAGTGGCCTGTGCTCTCGCGTGTGCCTCACGTGTTTCGGGTGCGGAAGCCTGCGGGCGCTGACGATGCACTTCTCGGTCGACGGCAGCGGCGACGTTTTCCTGATTCGACGGCCTTTTGCGATGGGAGGGTGCTGCTGCTGCCCGCTCGAGATGCGCCTCGAAGCCGTATCGAAGGATGGCCGCAACATGCGCATCGGCCGCGTTCGCGAAGACTTTGCACCGTATCTGAGCAAGTGTTGTTCTGCATGCTGTCTGGCGACGACGTACACCGACATCGACCGCGCAATGCCCGATGGCACATACGAGAAGCGCTACAGCTTGCGAACGAATCTGAGCTGCTGCGGCCGTGTAAACAACTGCTGCGGCGCGACCTGTTTCAAGAATGATGCCGTGTACGACATCCTGGACAACGACGAGCGCGTCGTGGCGCATCTGCAGCGCACCTTCGCCAATGGCAGCAATTGCCTCGGCGCGTGTTGTCGCATGGGATTCGATTTCAACAACTTCCTGCTCGAGTTCCCATCCGACTCGACCCCTGAAGATCGGTTGCTGCTGCTGACAGCGCTCTTCCAGGTCGAATACCAACTCTTTGAGCGCAAGGAGCAATAACATTCCATCAACAGACGTCCGTGCTTTCTACACTTGCGGCCGCGACAACGCTTACTTCACGTGAAGTGCCACGTCCAGCATGCATGCGACTGGCCAGCCGAGCTGGATAACGTCCCGAAGTTCACGACCATCTCGAACCGCAACATCGTCCGACTGAAGTCCTCGTGGTCGCTCAGCCAATCAAACAAAAGGCGCGTTGCCTCCAGCGAATGAGAACGCTGCATCCGGCATGTTGATGAGTGATGGTGGCTGGACTTCGGCGTTGTTCTGATGACGCAGTCAGCGATGCCAGGTAGGAAATGGGTGCTGCCAAATGCGGGTACCATTCGTACCTTGCCGCGAAACGACGCTGGCCAAGATCGAGCGCATTCGAGACCGCAAGGTGGACCCCAAATCCAACCGCTGCTTGAACGCTGAATGCTCCATCACCTGACCGACGTCAGCGACTCACATTGCGGGCAGCAGAGTGTTGTTGGTGTCTCAACGCTTCGCGCGCGAGAGCACCGTCGAAGTCGGCCCAGGAGCATTTGGCGCCAAGCGGCTGCCGACCCTTTGTGAGGGTGACACCCCGTCTGGCTGCTGAGCGTTTGGTTGGGTTGGTAACCCTGACCCCCGGCCTGCTGCGCAGTGTCACAGGGCTTTGACGTTGACGGGTGGTGTCAGTTTGCAATTCGATCAAAACGCCGCGATGGGCGAAGCTAAGATGACCCGAAAGCGCGCAGCCGCTGTTGCTGCTGCTGCTGCTACCAACGCGCAGCTGAACACCAGAAGCGCTAAGAGCACAACCAGCTCCAGTGTGGTCACGCGTGGTAACTTTGGACCATCTCAGAAGCATGAAGCACCGGTGTTCTTGCAGAAGACGTACGATATGATCGAATCGGCAAATCCAGATGAGGCCTGCTGGTCCGAGTCGGGCACTTCCTTCATTATCAAGCAGCCGCGTGAGTTCGCTAAGACGACGCTGCCGCGCTACTTTAAACACAACAACTTCAGCAGCTTCGTGCGTCAGCTCAACTTCTATGGATTTCGGAAGCACAAGAAGGACGAAATCGTCATCTCAACTGATGAGGATGAATCTAAGCACTGGTGGGAGTTCTACCACGAAAAGTTCGTGCGAGGAAAGCAGGAGATGATGGCGCAGATTCGTCGCAAGACGTACTCGGAGCCTGCAGTGCCCGATAGGGAGCAGATTGACGCACTTAAGCAATCTGTTGAAGTGCTCAAGGGCCAGGTATCGAATCTGATGAACCAACTGAGTGAGGTCACCGCTTTGGTCAAGGATCTTCTGGAGGAAAACGATGGACTGCCGCCGTTCTTGCCTGCACCGCGCCTGTCAGAGCCATCAACCAAGCGTCAGCGAACTACGCCAGGTGCTCTGTACCAGAACGATTTCCCAAGCTTTGGTATCCGCGATCAATCGAGCCAACATAGCAAGACGAATGACATGGCGCTCCTCGAGTGGTCCGAATCATCTGGGCTGGACTCTTTGATTGATGATGGTCGCTCAATGAACATCTTTGGGGACGAGCTCAATTGCGAGTAGCAGGATCCGCCTTAACAAGCCGTCCTCGCACAACAACGCAGGCGCGATGCGCCGCGAAAGTTGGCTACATCAATAGTCTGAATCCGTGCCCACCACACGCTCAGCGGGTCCCATGCAGATATCCATGGCGCCGAACGCTCCAGAAACGACTAGACCACGAGGCATCAACATTGATGCCAATCACCAGCGTCGACTCATTCGGCGGTATGCTGGCAGTGCAATATGCTGTAAATGATACGTCGCATTGCGACCTCTGTTCCAATGTTGCTCTTGCTTCGTCGATCGCTTCCATACTGGACCTGCACCAGTAAGTCATTTCTACGTCTTGAGTTATTAGTTGAGTAGCACATTCAGTACCTGGTTTTATTGTTTGTCCTTCTGGTAGACCCCGCTTGCATGAACAAGCCTCCTACGCAAGCGCACTCTTTCTCCAAAGCGACCAAGTGCCGGCGCACAAGGTTTGTGAGTACTTTTGAGCAAACTCAATGAGCACCATACTGAATATTGGCCAATTTGAARGCCATAATACACCGCCACCGCTCATGCACCAGCGCCAAGACTCAGCACAGCAGCTGCCTGGAAGCGGGCACCGTCGGTAAGATTGCTTCAGTGAGTATAAAACGCAAATAAAGGGAATTTTGTATTGACTTAGTAAAATTGGAGGGGATACGAAATTGTGGATTAGCTTGAACAGCGTCCATTGCTGCCATCAAGCAAATTTCTCTTGGGAATTCCGCTGTGAACGAGTGGCTGCTGAATGCGGGCCAGACGAACGAGCAACAGTAATTGCACTAGTGGTCGATGCTTTGGCGGCGAATGTGTCGACTACTAATGACGATTGCCTTGTGCAATCATGACACCATGTAGTGTCACACTAGACCCCGTTAATGCACCATGTAGTACATTAACGTGGTCTCTAAAGGGGTCTAGGGGTACTCTAGATATCAATTTATGCAGTGCTTGAGCGGACTATGTCACATAATCAACGCAGTCCGTCCACTAGCGTACGCCACCAGAAGATCGCGCGAGTTAACGTAATCCTAATGTGAATTCTTCGATTAAAAAATGCTTCAGCAGAGAAACTGTAGTTATCTAAATCCAGTAGTTCCGAAGTTCCGAAACACGAGTACATTGTACCCAATCTACTCTTTAAACGAGGGACCACCAGAGTGATGGTAGTTATTAAAATTCAGTAGTGCGTAAAGTTCCTAAACCTGATATGAACCGGTTCCATGTCACCGAACCGACGTAACAGCAATAGGTATGATCATGGTAGGCTTTATACACAATGCGGGACTGAGTTCCCAAGTTCCACAAAAAATCTCTACATTAGGGCTCAAAACCAATTCCCTTCTAACCAATTAAAGCCGCTGACATAATGCAACAACCGACAGTGTGAAAAACGGCAGCCTCCTCGAGTTCAGTGTCTTGCCAGGTAGAAATCCGGGGCCGAAAACAATGGAACACTGACGATGAATATTTAAACACGCACTGAATGAAGAATTCATTTTGACACTTCGAAAGTCGGCACCCAGTAGCGACACCTCTGCGACATACACAATACATGCCCAAACAGCCGACATAACGCA
>NSDO01000654.1:0-29672 GCA_002286825.1 Lagenidium giganteum | reverse complement strand
GCGCCGATGCGCAGCCAGAGCTTCTCGTCCTTGAACGCCGAGCGCCACGTGAGCGTCACGAACGTCGGCTGCAGCGAGAAGCCCATTTCCTCGACGCGGTTGAGCAGGTTGAAGACGCCGTCGTCCGTCTTGGCGGGGAAGAACTCGAACGACACGGTCGGACGGACGCTGCCGCCCTCGCCAGTCGGCTGGTACGCGCTGAGGATCGAGTCGATGATCTTGCCCATGTCGCCACGCAGATCCACACGCACTGATGATGACGATCAGATACACACACACAGAGAGAGAGAGCGAGCGAGCGAGGCCGAGGAAGCGGGCGCTGGGGGCGACTTGGGCTTTGGCTCTGGCTTGGGCGTCGGTGCTGTGGAGGTGAACTGGAGGACACCACCCACTCAAACGGCTGATGTGACGCCGTGAATAAACCTTAGAGACGCAGGTTTCAGCAGGGTATGCTATCTTACGGTTCCTTGCATTTTTCACATGATGAAACAGAGAGTGAGTCCAAGTGCATGCGAATATTTATGTTGCGATGAATGGAGAATGAGAGGGAGTTGTCAAATAACCTTGAGAGTAAACACGCCGAGCGGCGGGGCAACAGCGTGTTTGTGATTGTTAGGAACGTCCCACGGTTGTGTTAACATCGTTATGGAACGTGGGGGAGGATACACTTTTGGTTCGTAACTGCGCGTCGGTTCGTGACATGGTTGGGTTGGATGTGCCATCGGCGCAATTGGTAATGGCGGCCGAGAAGAAGTCGGCAAGCAGCAAGAAGAAGGGCGAGAAGGGGAAGGAGAAGGACTCGAAGAAGAAGGAGAGGCGGAAGAAGGGCAGCGCCGATCCAGCGCCAGCAGCAGAGCAACCTGCTACTGCTGTGCCAGCACCAGCACCGGCGCCGGTGCCTGCAGATCCAGATGCCATCCACCTCTTCCGGCGCTATGATCGCTCTCGAAGCGGCATGCTCACGCGCGCTGACTTCTTGCAGCTACTTCGAGACTATGCGGACGCGTCTGCGTTGGCCCATGCGCGCCGCGGCGACGAAGCGCCGGGCCCAGGTGGGAATCGGTGGCCACTGTCGCTGACCGACTTCCCGGGGACACCGATGGGGTACGAACGCTCGGACAGGAACAGCGAGTTCGAAGCCGGGCAGCTCTTTGAGCGATACGAGAAGAAGCGCACGGGCACGCTCACGATGGACGACTTCCAGCTCTTCTTTGCTGACTTCAAGACGCAGCTGCGCGCGTTTGTTGAGGATGCGGCGTACTTTGTGCCGATGACAATCAAGGCCAAGCCTGAGGGTGTCGCGTCGATCAAACTTGATGGCGCTGCGAAAGAGGACCAAGAACGATCGAAACAAGCTGCACCATCTGATAAAGTCGGCAATGAGCGACCCGAACACGTCGCTCCTGACCACGATGAGGATTCAGCCGAAGCTGACAGCACTGCGGAGCATGAGATGCTGCTGTCCAAGTTCCAGTCAGCGCTGTGGAAACTTCGCAAAGTTTGCAAGGATGACCTGGTCGCACAGCGTGAGCGACTGTTGCAGCAGGTACACGACGTTGATTGATTTCCTTGTGCCTACTTGCTTGTTGACCTTGTGCACGTCTGCGTTCTTTTTCAGATGAAAAGTCTTCGAGATGAAGTAGCAGAGCGCCAGCGAAGCAACCAACGATCTGTCCACGGATCACCACGAGAGCTGAGTTTTCTTCGTACAACAAGGGTAAACGATCGCTTGAGCGACGTCGACGAAAATGAAGTGGCTGAGCTGTACGAAGCCATGGAGGAGGATTACGAAGCGATCGAAGAAACGCTGCAACTCGTGCGACGTCTGCTTCGCCAAGGTCAGGTGCACTGCGCTTGTGGTTTAGATGGCGGTGGTGATATTCGACTGATCGCTGCAGTACTTGACAATAGATGGCCGACTTTCTGAGAAAGAGATGCGCAGGTTCGTCGAGCAAGCTCCGTCGATTCTTCAGCGAGCTCGATTGTTGGCGATGAAGCATTACGAGATCGAATCTCTAGTTCATCCCCGCACCTCCAAGACATGCGCCATGTCACCACATCCGCCACTGAGGACACATAGCCAGCCCCGCGAGCCTTCACATCATCCAGCACGGGCACCCCAGCAATCTCCTGTCTCAAATAGGAAGTCATCATCACCAACAAGGTGCATCTTGTCGATCACGCGCGAGAGCATCGAGTGTTTCACCGATCTGACTCGTTGGTAATGTGATGTTTAGGTCCGTGCAAGCTGAACGACAGTCGCTGAGACCATCACGATCACCGCTGCTCGCTCCGGACAACCCTCAGACAGAGAAACTACTCCGCATCAAAGATCAGATGATCTACGATCTGCTTCAAGAGCGGACTCGACTGCGTCGAGAGAAGGCATCGATGGAAGCGTACCTGCGTGAATTGAGCGCTGTCAGCACAGAGGAAATGAAGAAATGGGCGAAGCTGACAGACGACATGCGGCGTGAGATTGAGCACCTTCGACGCCAGCTCGCGCAAACGCCGATGGCGCCACGCCACGCGTACAACAATTCTTAAGCCACAGAATGAAGGACAAACAATGCATGCTTTCCCGTTGGAGCAAATTCACTCCCGAAATGCTCCCTTGAGCCAAGTTGCAGGAGACGACACATCTACGAAGCGTTATTCTATGTTTAATCGGGAAGCTGCAGCAGCGGCTGCTGCCGCGGCGGTGTCGGCGGCGGCGATAGCAGCTCCCTGCGCAGGGTTCGGCGTTGATGATGTTGGTGATGTCGGTGGCTGGGTGAACAGCATGCCCAGAAGCTGGCTCTCCTTGAAGTCACAGGCATATCGGTCAACGATCTCATCCACAAGTTTCTTACGAGTTGGATATGGTCGAACGTAAATTGACGTCTTTGAGACAACGCAAACAATATCAGAACTCGATCAGAAAAAGAGAGAAGGAAAAAAAAAGATGTGCGGTGACATACCTGTGATCTGCAGACACGATTAGCGTTCATTCCAGTTTGGCGGACGAGGTGTACCAAGTCAGCGCGATGCACAATCATGCCGGGCAACAGCGGGCCAAATGCTGGTACTCGGTCTTTTGAATGAATACGAATCAAATACAGCCCCTTCAGCGATTTGCGTAACGGATAAATCACAATCTGAACATCATTGAAGTGGCTTGTGATCGTTGCCGGATCATACTCGTGATGGTCATTCTCGCTCCAGACGATGTGAACGTAGTCGTTGCCAACGTGACGCTTCTTGTCAATTTGTTGTGGATCGGCTTCTTTCGTAGGCATCATCGTCACGACATGGAATGCAACTTCGCTGTGCGCATTGGCGTAGTACAGGGACTTCGGCCCATTCGACAAGCTCTTTGCGTTGCAGTCGAGTCCTCCGCTAAATCCGCGGTGAGTCGCTAGATCCACTTCCCATCCCAGCTGCGCGAGGAATCGTGTATAATCTGCACTTCCACGTTCGTTGCACAATAGCTCTTGCTGTGTTTTCTGGTCTGGACCGACATAGATGACACCAATCTTCATTGTTTCTCTTGTCGGAGTCTTGTCCAGATGCTTGAACGAGCGCTCAACCTTGCCACCACTCTCCAGCAACTTGACGTGGTAAGCACTTGGTGAGAACTGGGATTGCGAAGGAAGCAGTCCGCTTTGTGCTAAGAACAGTCGACAAATGTCCAACGCAGCGACTCGCGTCTCGTTGACTTGCGAAGAAGACATACCCAGCCTGCGCTTGTCTGAAATTGGTCTGGTAATAGCTGCACATTGTTCATCCATATGGCGCTTGTTCAATGCAAGATGAGAGATCCGCGCATTGAGTTCCATGATGGAGAATGAGTCGAACAGCGCTAACTGGGACGGAATGCTTGAACTGGACGATGATCCCGATGTACTTTGATCCAATGACGCCACGTAGCGATCCAATAATCCAGAAGATTCGAAGGAATTGCTTTCAAGGTGCTGCATAGCAGGCTGGAATAACGATCCCGGTAGTGATTGATTGTCAGCGTCTTGAATACGATAGGCTCGCTGTGCTTGCTGGATTCTCTTCTGCACTTCGACAGATATGTCCGCAGGAAACTCCAGGCCTTTTCCACCTTCAGGAGCTAAAAACTCCCAGTAAATGATGGATGCTTGGCCGATGCGATCGCTTGGAATGTTCGTTCGTTCAAACTTCTTCACAGCATCGCAGAAGTCTACCAGTTCCTTTCCGTCTTCACCACCCTCTTTCACAATGAATGCCTTCAGTTGTTGGTAGCACTCTTCATCATGGATAAGGCGCTGCAGAAACGAAAAACCGGGAATGTCCGCTGAGTCGGTGAGCAAGGGTGAAGTATATTCACGCAAGTCCATCAGGTTGTACTTGAGCATCGAGTAACGGCCTCCAAGCAGAGTCTTGTCAGTCGTATCTCCACCACAGTCACGATAAACCATTGGAACACTGTCGATCACCAGGTCAAGGACACAACGCTCGTCGTCAAGGCTTCCAACATTTGGCTCTTTTGGATCCATATCGAAGAGACTGCAGATTGACGTCACATGTCGACGCCGTTTCGAAGACTTCTTTTCGGCTTGGTGGCATTCACAGCGCTTTGGTTTATCGCCAGCAGTCGACGGTTTCGCGTGAAGACCCGTACTGTTTCTCTCCTCGCTCATTTTCGCCACTTTCTCCATTCGCTCCTGTCGTTCATCTCGGTTTAAACCGCTTGGAGGTCGATCGCCCTCTGGCGGCCGTGCAGGTGCAGGTGGTTTCGCCGTGATCGGTTCTTCATGAAACACATAGCTGGTCTTCATTGCACAAACGCCGTTGGAAATAATCGCTTCTTCCTTTTCCCAAGGAATCTGCGCGGTTTCCAGTTTCGTCCCAAGGAGTGACGCCGACTGTTCAAGCGCTTTCGACCGTGACTTTTCGCCTCCACAAGTCTGGCACGTTCCGGACGACGACGAAGATGAAGAAGATTTTTCAGCGCCAGGCTTGAATTCGACCCGCACACCAGCATCAGCACGTCGTGGAACTAACTGCTGGATCCCTTCCTTGGCATCAATGAGAGCCTTCCGTTTAGCAATGCCGTTATCAGATGCCAATGCGATTTCTGGCGCGCGGGGCAGCAAAGGTGCTATCTCCCAGGTGAACAAGCCCGTCATATCTCGGGCCACAATTCTTGCACACGGAGAATCCATGCTGCCAACAACACTGACAATAATGGAGTTCATAAACACGAAGCTCAACGTTGCGCACGGGGACGAATCTTCTGCGTCATTAGCCCCACTCTCATCGTCACCTTTGTCTTGTTTTGATTCCATCTCACTCAGCTCACTGCAAGTCGAAACCATTTGATCAACTCCTGCAGGCGACGGGAAGCCATTGATGTGATGTAGCAGATGCATGAGCAAACCCTCAGCAGCCACCGCAGTTTCCTCGAAATACTTCAGCGATGAAGCACTTGTGTCAGTGTCCAGTGTAGCGCGCATCTGCAACCCCAAAAACAGCAAGGGCATTGACATTCGACGCTCAAGCTCGCGTGCACGTACCACTTCATCTTGCCAGCCACCATCAGGCAATGTTCCAACAAGAGCTGCTTCGATTGCACTGAACAGAATTTTCTTCACGTCGGGGTCTTGAAGGACTTCGTAACGATGCATAACCCAGAAACGGAGGCACTCGAAGATTGCACTCGTTTTCTGCACAATAAGTTTCAAGGCTGGAATCTCGATATCCTTTGGTGCATTCTGTTGCGGAACGGGGACAGGGATTGGCGGTAGGGGAGTTGACTGAAGCGCTGGAGCACTGCCGCTGGCTTTCAGTTTGTTCTTGAGTTTGCTGAAGTGGTCAGAGCCCTCGTCGTGCCTGTTTGGCTTCGATTCACTTCCTCTGCGAGATCCCGCATTGACGGCAGAATTACGTGCACCACCGCCTGAACTTGCGTTTGACGGTTTGTCACCAGTTAAAGAACCATTGTTGTGATTTTCTGACTGCCCCATGCTTTCAATTGCAGATTGCACTTCGATTGACGCTTCTTCGACTTGTTGCTGGGCAAAGACTGCCAGCGTCATCACAATTCGAGGGATCAACACTGGTTCAAGTGCGTTAATCTCGGCATGGAAATCCGACAAATCTTGCAATATCGTGAGCGCGGTCATGGATATCGTGAAATCAACTGAATGGCACGCTTCGATGAGTTGGACAATCCAATCGGTCAGCGTGTTTGCATCGACGATAGGTTCCGCCATATTCTGTAAACTGGTCACAACCAGAAAATACAAGCCCCAGTACGCGCGCTTCTGAATATCCACGATGTCAGTGAACGGCAAGCTGGCAATTCGAACGAGAACACGACCAACAATCGTGTGGAATGATTCATCACTCTCTGGAACAATCTCCACCAATTCCGAAACAGTAGATGTCTCCTGCACACTGCGCACTCGCTCAACCTTGCTTTTCCAGCTCACGAAATCTTGCTTCGGGAATCGCTTTGGTAGTGATATGATGGAAAAAAGCACATCAAGCGATGCGTTTAACTCACTGTTCCAGATGGACTGCTTCACCTTTGACTTTTGTGCCTTCTCCCAGATGTTGCTGATGATGAAGCGATCAATTGCATGCAAAAACGATGGGACCAATGCGTTGATGCCATCTAAGTTCAGAGTGAATAATCGAGCGGCTTTTTGGAGGACTGTCGTGATGACGAGCCCCGATGTAGACGTGATACCCTTGAAGAGAACTCTCGACAAAGTTGTCAAATGGCTTCGCGTCAAACCATTCACACAACGAACCGCCGAAAGCTTGCATAAGATCACAATTGCAACGCATCTCGAGTTCGTATACGCTTCACTCTCAAGCTCACACGCAGGTAAGAACCATTCACCAAAGAGAGCAATAATGGTGGACGGGCTGATCTGGCACAACTTTGTCGGTGTTGACCTCTGGGTCGAAATCGCTGAATCGATCCAAAGCTCCACCAGTTGGAGCAAGCCTTCATACACACTCAAATGGAGAAAAGGAGGGAGCGCCGCCACCGTTGCAGGGGGAATCAAGTGCAGAACTCGATCAAGCAGCAATGTTGCTTCCCTCACGTCGGTCACCGATTCCATGAAGAAATTGGCAGCTGCTTGGATGTACCCCATCTTCACAATTGGCTCCTTGGAACGAACACCATCCTTGGGATTCGCGATTTGCGGAAGAATCATTGCCCCGTCAGGAGCAACCTTCAGCATCGAATTGCCTTCATCCATCACGTACATCATCAGACAGCTTGCAAAACGAAGCTCTCGCTTCCAGCAGTGAATAACTTCCGTGCCAACAACTTTCGAGTCACTTGGGTTGACCAACCAGCGCCGAATTGCAATTGTGAGCTCAATCCACACTTGTTGGTTCGTTGATTTTGATACAACAGCCGCATGCATCCAGACATGCAACACAATAGTGACCATAGCGCTGAGAATAGCCCCATTCCCACTTTCACGAAGAATGGTGCAGTTGTCGAGCGTTGAAATGACAAACTTGCGCAAGTAAGTTGACGTGTAATCATCCAGATTTCGTTGGGCGACTAGTTCCAGCAACTCGATGCAATGCAGCAGAAGCTTCGGATCGTCAAGTTGAACAGACGGGTGGAATAACTGGGAAACATGCGAGATCATGGCTCTCAATGTTTCGCACATTTGTGTCTTCATGCCTTCTGGAGTGTATTGAGCGCCTGTGCACACTCCAGAGTAAAACTTGAGAGCATCCAGAACCAACTCAGGATCTCGGTATGCAAATCTTTGTCGCACTGTTTCCATGATGACTTCGGAAAAGTCACGGCGAGACCACAGCACTTCCATACACTCATCTTTAGCCCGCAACTTGTACACCCATCGAGCGACAACACGCTGGAAGCTTCCAGGACAATGATGGAAAAATCCCATTGGGTCGCCTTCTTCCTTCAGCTTCACCTTGATACACACCTTGGGGTACAGCAGTGGCATGTAGAATCTCATAATCAGCTCGCACCAGAATACAAATCGTTCGCCGCGCGCTTTATGGTTGATCTTTGGGTGATTCAGAAGCTTGGGGTCCTCTCGCTCAAGGCTCAGGTCCATAATGAACTTCAGCATATCGACGGGTTCTTCTGCTTGCGTGCCTCCCGAGCGAGCCCAACCTTCCACATGATATCCGTCATTCATGAACTTGTCAGGCAATTGGATGCTGCCTCCCCCGTAAGGGGAAAAATCAGCACTCTCGCGGAGCAGCTCCAGATGCACACTCTTGCGCTTGCTACCGAAAGATAACAACGTAGACCCACCGCGCGATCCATCGCCTTCCTCATCACTATTCCCATCAGTTTCAGCTGCCGAGAGATTGGCCACAGAGCCTCCTCGCAAGGTGCTGCCGTATGAGGGCATCGCCGCAAGTTGCTGCACGTTTCGTAGTGCGTCGGTGTACAGCGCAAGACAGCGGAACGCATACTTCTTGATTAGCGAATGGTTCTCTCGCTTGAGCAGCTTCATGAACAACAGCGTAAACCCGTGGTAATTCCACTCCTCATGGATGCGCACAATGTTGTTGCGGATGAGCACTTCGAGGCCTTCAAACACTTCGTTCCAGTCTTCCGCCTCGAGGGCTTTCTTGCGAATTTTGCGGAACGCGTTTTCATGAGGAGAATACAGCCCTTCGAGCTCTGTGACACAGTCGTTCAACACGGCAAACAGCATCGAGCTGTTGCCCGCATCCGCCCAGAATTCCGCGATCGCGACCGCATTCTCTGCCAGGGACGCCGCGTCCGCTGCCTTTTGACCACCTATCGCCATTCACAATCCACACCATCATCAGCCAAGGCGTTCCCTCATCCGCATGGCAGCAGCCATGGCCAGTTCGCATACCGCGCTCCCACCTGTGAGGGCGTTCACGGCCATGCCCACGATGTTGCCGCTGTCCGCGGGGCTCGGGTTCTTGAGGAACTCGAGCAGCGTACGCAAGCGCTTCCGCGGCGGCCGATCCATGGCGTAGAACTTGGCGAGCCGCTTGTTCTCCGCGTCCTTGCGCGCCCCATGCTTGGAGTCCATGACGCACTTGGTGTCGCCTTCCGCGCTGTTGATCAACGCACACCCGCTCTGCGCCCCGGTGCCGTCCCAAAACAAGTGGTAAACTCACTTCCCATCTGCAAAACACGGTGGCGCGAAGAAACCAGGCGGCACCTACCCCGCATCAAAGAAATTTGCCCACTGGGCGATGCCGAACACGGTATAGAACCGGTAATCACCCGGTAGTTGCTGCGTTTGACCATAATTGATATTGGATCAATGGTGTTGAAATACATTATTGCCCAGAATGCTGTACGTACGTACAGTACCCAGCGTCTGAGATGTTGACGCCGATGGGCGTGATGATGTTGTGCCAGCATGGCTCGTGCATCAAGTTTATGAGCAACGTGGTGATGCGCGGATGTACTTGCGCGATTGCGGGAATGCGTGGAGGATGGCGCCAAAGATGTTCGGTTTGTCGGTTCCGTGCGCGCACCGAAGGTGACGCGCTGTCCAGTGCCACACCTATCACAAGTGATGATTCACAACCACTCAGAGTGCGTGAGAGCCACCGCCACCGGAATTCCCACACAGAAAATCGCGCTCAGCACAACAATGCTGATTTCCAACACAAGTGTGTGGATGCCGGACGTACCGGAATTGGCGCGAGAACGACGGCGATATAAGAATCGTGAGGTAATGCGTCGCATTCGAGAACGACAGTTAGCGCTGAGATCGTCGCTGGAGAACACGTTGAAGAGCCTCAAGTCTCAGTACGACAGTCTCTTGAGCCAAGCAGCAGTGGTCCCAAGCCAGCAGTGGATTCAGCAACAAACGAATGCAAACCTTCGTCGCTATCGTGCACTGCGGGCGTCATGCGACCAACTGGCCGACACGGCGCGAGAGCTGCGGCAAGAGCGTTTCTGGCTACGCAAGGCGATCCGAACTCATGCAGCAGTAGCAAAAGCTGTGCAGCAGCAGATGAACGATCCATGTCGTCGCGAATTCCACTGGGTTAACGATGTCATTCCGTTTCTACCAGCGTTTGAAGACACGGATTTCGGTGAATTGGCTCAGCTAGCCCGGCGAGAAGTCACATCAATATTGACGAACAATCTCCAACTAGCATCACGCACCACAACGGAGCGATTTGGCTGGCGTGAAGAATGGTCCACGCGAGAAGGTCAGCGCCAGTTCCATTTGACGAAAGGCTTCGCAGAAAGCACCGCAGCATTGACCCAACGAGCGTGGTCGATGGTTACGAGAGAAGTGGACGTGGAGGCTCTCCGCGGTCGAACGCTCGCAGTGAAAGTGCTGACACGAATTGACGAGAATACCATCATTGTAGCTCGGCAAGACGATTTTGCTCAAGACAAGCGAGTATATTGTTGTTTGTGTCTGGTTGCAAGGGTGCGGACAGCCAAGGGTTGGATGGTTATCGTCCGTTCCCTTGAGCCAACCAGCAAGTACGCCAAGGAGTTGATGACCGAGCTGCTGGAGCCAGAAGCTATCGTATTTGTCCAAGCCTGCTATGCAATGGTGTTCAGCTGCACCAGCTCGGGTGGATTGGACAATAGCAGCGTTCAAGTAGTGGGTGAGATTCGAAGTGACAGCAACTCGTACGTGCACAGCTGGATGCTGGATCTAGTTTTTGCTGTGTGGCGATGGGAAGTCCGAAGCGTTTCGCCCATGATATTGCTGAAATGAATATGCTCTGTAGTTGTCACCAAAAACAATTCATGGAGTGTCTAATAAACAGAACAACGTCATGTTGAGCGGGAGCAGATGTGGTCAGGCTGATTGCGACTCTATGATCACGTTTTCAGACACTTAAAATGACGAGTTGACACAGCGTGATCATTCTTGGTTGAGGCGAGCCACAGCGATTGTCAGCACTTGGGAGGGCTTCAAAGTCTGAATGTTGCATGCTTCAAGCATCGTCGTGAGCTGCTCCATCTGCTCGGTACTCGCTGTGAGTCCTGAGCGATGGCCAGCGTCGTTAGGCGTGCCGTCGTCCAACGCTTTCCACACTTCGCTCAGTTTGGTAGAATCAAGCTGCAGCAACCGAAGGACATCTGAAGTCTTGCGGAGGTATGCCTTCGGACTCTTGTTGGAACAGCTCGCGAATATGTTGATCAATGTGGTGAGGTCGTACTGCACTTGTTGACACGCGTCTGCAGTCCAAGGGGTCTGAAGAGCTCGAGAATTGTAGCAATTGAACAATTCGCCATCGACAGCGACAGCCAGGTCCTTCCAAAGTGGCGTGAAGCAATCCGGATGCACAGCATATTTGGCAACCGTCAGCACACGCTGTAGCACTGTGAAGCTTCTGCATAGCGCCGACGACACTGACGAGGACAACACTGTCGCTTTAGCTGTGGTTGTCCAGAAGTCGCTGAGAGTAAAGAATGTCGTTAGAGCAATACGAGCATTCATAACTTGGTGAGTTGTCGTACCTTGCCATGTACACCTCCAAGTCCTTCTTCAAGCAGTGAATAAGAGCATCAACCGAGTCTTTCACCAGGGCATTCACAAGCAGCTTGAAGTTGGAGATCTGTCGCTCAAAAATTGAACGGTCGAACAATAGCGACTCATCATCCTGCTGCTGTGCTTCATGAACTTGCTTGTCATCCAGAGCCTGCTGGACCGGATCCACGACGCTACTTGATCGCGTGCGTTCTCGAGATTCTGGTGCAGCCGATTCAGTCGACTCTTCAGGCGAATTCTCTCTTGATACCTCAACTGATTCGCTGCGGCCAAATAAACTTTTCACAGTCTTGGAGCCCACAGAGTACGCGGCTGAAAAAGCTGCTGTTGGACCAATAAGCGCACCTGGACCAGCGATGGCTTGCCGCACAGCAGCCGCCTCCTCGGTCGCCAGCATGGCATCCGTGGCTGCCTTCGCCACGCTTCCTAACGCGGCCTTCGAATACTGCAGATGCATTTTCAAGATCTGACCTCGGGTTTTCTCAGATTGCGTCACGCGCTTGGCCAACGAAAAAAAGATTTCTTTCTGGTCCCACGCAGTTAGCACGTTGACGAGGTACTGCGCCCCATTCATAACCAAAAAAATCTGTTCCCAGCGAGGAGACCACACTCCTGAAGAAACCACAGTGCGTAAACTCATCTCGCGACCTTGCTGCCCGCATTCCACGTAAAATCGCTGGAGCAATGCGAAATGTACTTGCGTCACATACAAATACCTGTGCTCGTCGTTTAGCATGTGCGCAAATCGCTGGCACATGAAATCGAGAAGCGATACAAACAAGCGAGCTGCTGGGGGCACTTGGGTGGACCACTTGCTTACTGGTTCATCGGCGATATGCCATGCGTCATCCTTCAAGACGTGCTCAAGCAGCATCTGAGCTGCGTATTGCGCATCCATGCCCGTCCACGTGAACAACACGTCACGATCCACCGAGAAGACGTCGATACAACGCGGAAACTTCGATTGTGTTTCGCTTCCAGCCCATGAGGCATAGCCAAACTCATCGTCCACAGCTTGTTCAAACAGCAGCACTTCGTCCACAGCATGACAGAGCAATGCCTTCGCCTTGAGCAATGCTGGAATCATCGTGCGCAGTTTCTTGCACGCCGCTTCGATGAAACCACGTAAGAACAGCGCTTGCGCATCACCGTGGCTAGCTGATTGTTGGTGTTTCTGTAGCTCTGGCTGGAGCACGCGCTCCAGAAACAGTGTATGAGCTCGCGTTTGCTCCATGATGTGCGTCAGGAACCACTCCGGCTTGGCCAATCGGTTCGTGGGACTCTCCTCACGTTCAAAGTGGTATCGGAAGCGAACGAGCACTGGATCAAGGACACATTCCATTGCCCACAACTTGGAGCTGCTGTCAGAAGTAGAGGAGTCGTCCACTCCAAGCGCGTTGCCTTCGGCATCCCATTGACTGAGCTGGAGTTGCAGCAGATAACCAAATGAGCTCGCAATCTCGTCGAATGCTTCCTTCTATAAGTTTTCACAGACATGTCGACGTTAGTGATGCCTCTCCGAGTAACCAAGGTGTGTGATCGGTCAGCTCACCTTGGCTGACAAGTCTTCCTGCTTAACGGGCGTCGGCCACTCCACTTCTTTCAACAATCGCTGAAGTTTCTCCACTGCAAACTGCTTCAGTCCAAACGACAGTGATTCCACTCGACGCAATGCTTCTCGCTGCTCACACACATCACCTCAGTAGGAATCACGCAAGATGGTCGACCCCCCCCCCAAAATCGGCTGCACGCTTACCTTGATGGTCGCGTGTTCAGGTGCAATCACCTTGGCGAACTCAGCGAGTTCTCTGAACGCGACCAGTGCCTCAGGCGTTGCCTGCACAGCTTGTGCTCGCGCATGTTCGCTTCGTTTGTCCACTTCCAGCGCCACCGAATAATACTCGGCCCGAGCGTGCAGCTGGGCGTGCTCCTGCAGCAGAGGCTTGACCAGCGCCATCACGTGATCAAAGTGCTTCCGAGAACCGTGCAGCCCTGGTCGCAGACCGTCGATCTCACTCATTGCCTGCTGCAGGCGCTGCTGTAGCCGATCGGTCTCGGCGGGCAGCGCCACGACGCCATCGCGGACCGTGACTTCGAGCGCCGCCAGCTGTGCTTCCCGGCTTTCGACATCGTGCACGACCTCGCTGTTCAGCGCACGCAATGCCTTGGACACATCTTCCCAGTCGGTGTCGTCGCTCAAGGCACATCGAGCCCGCAGGTCGCTCTCCAGCGCAGCCCAGGCCACGTCATCCCCGATCGGCGCCATCCTGCCTCTGCGTGCGATCGCACGTCCCTTCTTGACTCAATCCTGGATTTAGCAGGCCCATTTTGTCACGTGGGTCGGGCGAAAGTTAATTTGGAGCAGCCTTAGAAACGGACGCTGCGCTTGGATAGGGGTGTTTCTATATTGGGCGGTCAATGACGGTCCAGTTCGTGCTTGTGGGCGTGGGTTGATGTCGGTCAAGGGAGGTTGAGCCCGTGCCTGAAACCTTTCCAAGATCGAAAAGCCCTTTGGCGACCCCGAAGAGCTCGCCGGCGTCTCCGTACGCGCCGCGCGGAGAGCGAGAACGCCGCAGAGCACGTCGCCGCTGCTTTCGCGACCTCGGCCACGCTGGAGCAGAAGTCGCAGCCGTCGGTTCTGCCTGGGAACATCGCAGCCGCGCCCACGTGCGAGTGTTGGAAGCGCACGCCGACCCCCTCGTTGCTCAGTGCTATTTCCTAGGCACCAACAAGGCTCGGTCGCAAGTGGCACGCGCTTGCTGTCCAGAAGCTGTTGCGACAGCGCCCCTTGCGTCATTGCACGTGGCCAAGGAGGAGATAGTCATGTTTCGCAAGAAGGCGGTGGACGACAAGGTATGGATGCGCTCGGCCGAGCCAAGGCCATGCGATCTCACGCGATGTGACCGACACAGGATGCCCCAGAGGACGCCATCTCACCTGCGACGCCCGTCTCCAGTCCCCCACGCGAGCGCGTTCGCTATGTGCTTGATGACTTCGAGTTGCTGGCAACCTTAGGTGAGCGATGCATGTGTCTCGCTCATGCGCGAACGAACATTTGCTCACAGTAGACGAATATCCGTCGTTCCGCAGGTACGGGGACGTTTGGTCGTGTGAGGTTGGTTCGATTACGGGAAAAGGGCTCGTACCACGCCCTCAAAATCTTGAAGAAGAGTGAAATCTTGCGTCTCCAGCAGCTTCATCACATCAAATGCGAGGTGGAGATCCTCAGCAAGATCGACCATCCCTTCATCGTGAGTTACTTGGGCCATTTCCAAGATGAGAAGCGCTTGTACTTGGTGCTGGAATACGTGCAAGGCGGCGAGCTTTTTTCGTACCTGCGAAGACAGGGACGTTTCGCCGACCACGTTTCATGCTATTACGCCTCTCAATTAGTGCTAGCAATCGCGTATCTTCACGCGCAACACATCATTTATCGGGACTTGAAGCCTGAGAACCTGCTGATCACGGCCGATGGCTCGATCAAAATCACCGATTTCGGATTTGCCAAGATCGTGGAAGATCGAACATGGACGTTGTGCGGCACACCCGAGTACTTGGCACCAGAGATCATCCAGAGCAAAGGCCACGGCAAGTCTGTCGACTGGTGGGCACTCGGCGTGCTGATTTACGAAATGCTCGCCGGCTATCCACCGTTTTACGACGAAAACCCGTTTGGTATCTACCAGAAGATCCTGAACGGCAAAGTCGATTTCCCGAAACACATAGACGCCAAAGCCAAGGACTTGATCAAAAAATTGCTGTCTCAAGATCGAACAAAGCGCCTAGGTAAGTGGCGTTGACATTGCTATTTGTTACGTTGTACCACTCGAATGCTCACAGAGAGCTGCATTTGATTTGTCCAGGATGCCTGCGAGGAGGCTCAGAAGATGTGAAAAAGCACAAGTATTTTGCGAAAGTGGATTGGGATGCTGTTCTCCAGCGGAAAGAAACCCCGCCCTACCTCCCACACGTGGGCGGTCCCGGCGATCACCAGAACTTTGACGAGTACCCAGATTCGCCTGTCGATGATTCGGCCGTGCTTTTTGGCGAAGACAAAGCAGCTTTCGACGTGTTCGATCACTTCTGATGTCTGGAGCAACGTTGCAGCGCACTCTTGTCGCCCGTACCGTCGGCGTCGATTGTCCACTCTCCACCCCTGTCCTAAAACCTGCAATATTACTGGTTATTTCTTGCTTGCTGGCCATCTTTCTGTGAATGACTTAATCGTACACGACCCAGTGACCCACACTCTGCACATCCACTTCAACTCGATGGCGACGACGCGTGCGGGAACGGCCAGGAAGCGCAGGAGAACGACGACGCTGGAGCCGCGGCGCCAAGCGTAAACGTCATCATGCAGAAGCTGATCTCGAGTGAAGATGTCGCTGATGTCCGATCGCATGAGCGGGGCCGTTTTTGGTCTCGCGGGCACGGCGTCAACGGTCGCGAAACGACCGCGCTGCCGCGATCAACATACATGTCGCTTCCGCGCTGGCCAGGGGATTGAAGCGCACAGCAGCTGCGTCGATGCGCGGCGTGTGAGGCTGAGATCGGATGTCAGAGCGCAACAAAGTGTACGTTGCGGCAACGATTGAAGACCTGGGGCTGGGCCCGATGAAATCCCCGCGTACGCCGCGCAGTCCGGTTGCACACAACGCGCCGTTGCACCACCATGTGGCGTACTGGATGCGTCGACAGCATCGCTGGCTACATCGGATGGCGCGCTCCATCATGCGGCGATACCATCACATCTCGTGGAGCACGCGCAAGACCATCGGCGTTGTCATCTCGCTCTACGAGTTGCTGTTCATCGCGTTGAGCGTGCCACTCCGAATAGGCTTCCTGTACGATCCGTTTGGATCAAGAAGCAAATCGTACTGGTCCGACGAGCTGTCGTTGTTTTCAGCTATGGACGTCGTTGCTGATGTCATTGGGCTGTACGATTTTTACCGCTTTTACGAGCTTTATCGCGACACATTTTCGCAATTGTCAAGAAGTGTGAGTTTCGAGATCGGTAAGAAGCTTCAGAAACAAGCGCATCGTGCAAAGCCGATGAGTCCGACTCATAGGATGCGGAAGGCCAGCTCTATTCGACGATCCAGTATGGCGAAATGGACTCTCACGGCATTGGCAGCACCATCTGCAGGAGATAATAATCGGAAAAGGAGCATCGAGTTCCTGCTTGAAGTGGTGGCCGTCATACCATTCGAAGTTCTCGCACTTGCTGTCCATGACTACAACGCGCTCCATCTAATTCGACTGACGAAGCTAACGCGTCTTTATCGAGTGAGTCCTGTGATTGATCGCTTGAGCAAGATCTATTCGGACAAGCGCTGGGTTCAGCGACTCTCCTTCACCGGAATATCCACACTCGTGAAAACTATTTCAACTGGTATGCTGATGAGCCATTGGTTTGCATGTATGTACATGCTCATCGCGAACATACAGTGTGGGGTGATGTTCGAGTTTTGCAACGCCGAAGTAGAGACCAGTTGGGTGATCCGTGACAAGCTGATGGGAGCAACTTTTGGTCGCAAATATGGGAGATCAATCTATTGGGCATCGCGGACACTGGTTCTCTTGGGATACGACGACGTAACACCGGTGTCCAATGTTGAGACGATTTATGTGCTGATTGTTCAAGTGATTGGTGCGGTTATGAGCACTTCGATTTTGGCGACGTTTCTGTTCATCTTTCGGTACCGGAATTCTCGCAAAGCAGAGTTCACTGCCCACGTTGATGATGCACGCGAATACATGAAGTCCCAGGGCATCCCGGTTGAAATCCGTCGAAAAGTCATGGCATATTTCACGTACGCGTGGAATACACACCACAGTCTAGACAGCGAGGAGGCATTGCATTCGATGCCGAAGCATCTCCAATCCAAGGTTATCCACACACTGAAGGCATCTCGAATCAAGCAAGTATGTTTCTTGATGAAGGAAAGCGTCGAGTTTGTGAATTCACTTGCCTTAACCTTGGTGCATCGAGTCTACTCTCCGAATGATGTTATTATGGAACCGAAGGTCAGTGCAAAAATGTTCTTCGTCATCCGTGGTACGGTTGTTCTTTCTGCATTTGATGGGGACAATCCAAAGGAGTGCCAAACTGGAGATTACTTTGCTGACATCTGCTTGCTGAATCCCGGGAAGTTCGAGGAGAAAGCTGTTGCAAAGACCTTCTGCGAGCTATTTGTCCTCGAAAAGGCCAGCTTCGACAGCACAGTCTCACATTTCTATCGAGGTAAAGAGATAGTAGCAAAAGAACGAATGGCGCAAACACTGGTGCGATACGCAACTCAACTCAAAAAGACGAAGAAGTTGCTTGGCTTGCGCGGCGCTGAACGCTCCGTACGAAATCTCAAGGGAGGAGACACCAAAATTGATGCCCAGGCGAGTGGCGAATGGCGACTACCGGGATCAACGTTTCGTGTTCGCTGGGAAATTGTTCGACTATTTGCGATTCTGTTTGTTGCCTTTGAAGTTCCTTACTACATTGTGTTCATATCAAATCACGACGCGCAAAAGAACTTTCTGGTCACGCAGCTTCTATCTGGACGGTTTGTTGTCAGTGCTTTGGTTGAAGGATTCTTCGCTGCTGACTTGGCATTGCGATCACGAGTGTTTGCCTATCTTGATCCAGTGGTATTTATCAACGTTGTCGATCCCGGAATGATTTTTGCAGCGTACAAGGCGAGTGGATTCTACGTGGATCTTTTGACTGTATTACCCATTGCTCTGACCATGGAAGCAATTCGGGGAGTAGCTGAGGACTACTCTTGGCCCTTTCGTTTGCTTCGTTTGCTCCGAATGCGCCACCTCCTGGATCTGCTTCAAGATCTAAGTGAGTATTTTGGCGTCAGTTCACGTGTCAATCTGATAGTAGCTCTTGTGCTTGGCGTTACGATGATGCTTCACATGGTTGGATGTCTTTGGTTTGAAATGTCATGGATTCCAGTTTCTTCAGAAGACACATCCGAGTTCGACAAGTCAGGACTTACCCGACAGACCTGTCTAGAAATGGCCACGTCTCATCAGAATTGCTCGTGGGTTCAATTCGACTGTTATGGCCAAATCAAGGTAAAGTTTCCGCTTGAAGACGAAGAATCGATGTACAAATCCTCTTTTGCGTACTTGCGGTCACTTTACTGGGCCGTTGTAGCCTTGACTGGTGTGGGCTACGGAGACATTGTCGCTTTCTCTACTCCAGAGAGTTATTTTGCTGCCATGTGGATCTTTGTGGGTGGAATCATCAACTTCGGCGTCGTTGGTGCCATGTCCAGTACAATCTCAAATTTGCTGGCCAATGAGCATCACCATGTGGAGAAGCTGAACACCTTAAACCACATCATGGAGCACTTGGGTATCACGCAAGGTCTCCGGGCAGAAATCCGACGGTTTTACAACCATCAGTTCAACAGTCGCACGAAGCAATACGAATCTCAATTATTGTCGCATCTTCCGGACAATTTGTGCTATCAGATTTCGTCACTACTTCACTCTGGGTCAACTAAACGAGTTATTCTTTTTTCATCAAGATCCGATGAATTTCTGGAAGAAGTGACTGGCAAGTTTCGCCATCGCACGTATCAAAACGGTGAGACATTCTACCTGGAGGGAGACACTTGCAAGGAGTTTCTAGTGATTCTGCACGGCCGTGTCAACATGTTTTTTCAGAGCAGGCGGGCCCCCGTCGGGGCACTTGCAGATGATGATTGCTATGGCGTTCCAGAGTTTTTCCTCAAGAAGCCACATCCTGCATCCCTGGTAGCCGCTTCGCATGTCGACGCATCTGTTATGACAAGAGAGCAATTCGACGTTATCGCACGCAAGTTTCCTGAGCAGCTACGTGCGATCAAGGACCAAGCATACTACGATTGGCTAGATGATGTGTCACGGCTGCGTGCTGTGTCCAAGAATATGGAGCGATTGAAATTGAAACCACATATTCTACGGACCACTTCAATGTTCTACCACAAAGACGCCATTTCTCAGCAAGTTACGAGCAGTCAAGGAAGTGCAGAGGATGGTCGAGTTCGTGCGATTGATGAAGAGAGACTGAGATCACGGATCAAGACTATCTGGGGATTCATTCTCACATTTTGGAATCTGTACAGCGCCTTCTTCATCATTTTCCGCATCGCCTTCTACTCCGTGTTCGAGTATTCAGACAGCTTTTACAGAATGGTGTGGATGTTTGATTTGATTTGCGATGCGTTTTTCGTGGGAGATATCTATTTGAAGCTCTACTACTTCGAGATCGCAGATGCCGACATGATGAATGTTTTCTCTCGGAAACAAATTGACGCGCGATATCGGCATAGCAATCGGTTATATATCGACCTGGTGGCTTCCGTGCCTCTGTACTATGTCAACCGTGATCGCAAGTTTTTGATTGCAATCTGCCGTGTACCGAGATTAATTCGCTGCCGCCAGCTACCAGCGTATTTGGACGAGCTGATTGTCCAGACTCAACAAGCGTTTCCATCCCAGAATGTGTCGTCATATATGAGCCCGATGAAGCTTTTGATGTTTTTGTTGCTCGCTGCCCACTTTGCTGCGTGTATCTTCTTCTGGATCTCGGAGATTGAGTGCAACTCTCTCCCTGAAATGTGCTGGATTCATCACGACCCGCTGGTCCACGCGCATCATCAGGCAGTGGCAATTCTCTACATTCGCTCGTTTTATTGGGCATTGACGACCTTGGCATTGGTTGGATCACGAGAAATTGTTCCGCGAAGCGCCTTGGGGTCGATGTGGGCTGGTGTCACGTGTCTAACGTGTACTTTTCTGATGGGTCACATTATTGGTGAGTTGTCCGAGTTGATGCTTGAACTGGACAAGGAAGAAAAAGAATACAAAAGCCGCATTGAAAGCTTCGAGCATTTTGCCAAGGAACATGACCTTCCTGAATCGCTACGGACCCGCGTCGGCTTCTTCTTCAAGGTTCAATTCCAGCATACACAAGGCAAAAACTTCGAAGAAACCGTTCATGACTTGTCGGCTAACCTCCGCTTGAAGTTGATGCACGAAATCTACGGATCTGTGATCATTTCGCTGCCTATCAGTAGGTTTCTCACATCCACTCAAGTCAACAACCTGGCGCTGAGGTTGCGGTCGGAGTTGTTCATCCCTGGAGACGATATCATCACAGAGGACACATTCGGAAATCGCTTGTGCATCTTGAAAAAAGGATTGGCAGCAGTCTTTTGGTCGCAGTCCGTGACTAATGTGGCGGTGCTGATGGAAGGTTGTCTTTTTGGCGAGGTAGCATTTTTCCTGCAACATCAACGACGGATTGCAACTGTGAAGGCAACTACGTCATGCGAAGTGCTGCATATATCAAAACTCGCCTGGCAGGAACTGTGGAATGATTCAAGCGACATCTCCGATGAACAGGTTTACAAGTACGCGCTACATTCAGTCCTTGATTGGGTGAAAGGAAGAATGTTGTGTTACCAGGAAAACTGCTTGAATGTGGCAACTCGAGCCAAGCGATTCATGATGGCGCGCAAAATTTCGGCGAATTTGAAGCACATGATGGCGCCAACCAAAAAGACGAAAGGGGGCTCAGGGTCTGAAAACAAAGAAAAAAACGAGACGTACGTCACTCCAGAAGTGCTTTTGCTTGAGCGCAAGGCAAAATATTTGCTGGCGAAGACAGATGCGTATCTGAAGAAATATCTTATCCAACAGCACGGAGCTTCTGTGCACAGCACAAGCTCTCTGACAAGCGCCATATCAAGCTTCGGTAGAAACGAGGAATCTCACAAACCCTTTGGTGGTTTTGACCACCATGGTGGTCGAAATCATCCGAAAGGTCAATCTACTACTCAACCCCATGCTGGCAAACCATCAGTTGCAACCACTGCTGTGGTAGCGCATCAGCTTCACCAGCTCAAGCGAAAGCCTGTTCGAGCAATGGACTCTAATTTCAAGCAATTTTTTGCTGAAGTTAACCCAGTTAACAAGTACGTTCGCGATCACACCAGTGACGATAACCTTGTGGATCTAGAAGTGGAATCATGGAGGCGGTACCAAGTGATGTCGTCGTTGCAGCACGTGATTGGGCGAATGATGGATGACATCATTCCGAAACAGCGTGCTAAAACTAAGTCAGTTCAACAGGATCCTATTGCTGGTTCTGGTCCCCACAAAAAGAAAACTCCACTACTTGCAAATAATCAAGATACGCGAAGAGTGTCGAATGCTCTAGCTCAAATGCGTGGAGGGAGTCATCCCATATGCAAGAAGTTCCAACTCAGCCCGTCTCAAGATCCTTGTCATCGACTTAGCGTGTTAGGCTTGATGGGAGACACCGGGTCAAGACACAGCTACAAAAGACGCGCGTACAATGTCTCCATCACATCTGTCCACGTCGCAGTGAAGCGTACGACCACCAAGAAAAAAGTACTCCCAACCGTCAAGGGACGTTTGGCGAAGCTTGTGGATATGAGTACCGGTACTCAAAGAGCGCTTGGGAGCACAATAGCTGATCAGAAAAGTCAAGCAGTATCAGAGACAGGGGCTTCATCAGGATTGAGACGCGCAAACTCACTGCCAAGTTTTGACGTCTGCTTTTTTGAAGGCGTGAGCGTTCAGGAAGAAACTCGCCGAGAGAAGTGTCGCAGCAAAATGAGCGGGATCGAAAGCACACTGCAAGGACATCATAACATCGATTTCGAGGTACTTCAGCGTTGTCGGCGGCCGAAGTTTCAGACATTATTCCGATTTTATCGGCAATATTTCAAATGGAAAAACCGCAGAGCTCAGCAAGCAGTTGTTGCGAAAACGAGCGGTATGTCGGGCGAGAACGCAACTAGCACGCTAGAATCAAAGAAACCCCAAAGACCGTCTATCATTTCTGCACAACTGGCGAAGCTTAAAACCAAAAGATCCGAGAATGGCTCTTCGCACCGACGATCTGTGATTCGTTGGCATCGTGCGCACCATCTTGTCCAACAACGCCGAGTTCAATTAAACCCAGACGACTTTTTGAGACTTGTGAAGAAGATGGGCAAGACGTGGGATTTGTTAATGCTCCTTATCTCGGTGTATTTCGCGTTGGCGGCACCATTGAAGGTGTGCTTCGTTGAAGAATTCAAGCAACTTGGTGCAACGTCGCTGATCGTATGGACTGTGATGGAATTTTTTATGGACATTCTGTGCATCGTGGATATTGTGCACAAGCTCCGAAATTCTTCTCATTTGGAGAATAGTATGCAAGCGATGACGAAGCGCAACAAGCTCAGCTATCTCTTGCTGGCAGTGTACCCTGACTTCTTTTACGATTTGGTAGCGACGCTTCCGTTGGGGATCATCATGTTCGGCCTCTACCCAGTGTCCACTGTTATATCACCAGCAGGATGGGGTCATCTCTCTTATTTTCACCTCAACCGAGTAATTTTTGCCCACCGAGTGCAAGGTCTCACCGAGAGCATCTTCCAATACATCGTCTACGACATCAAGGCGCCGATTTCGGAAGCCGTCTTGTACTTCTTCAGGTCATTGATGTCGTACATGCTGATGGGTCACTGGATATGCTGCATCTGGTACGCAATCAGCTTTAAAGGCTTTCGAGAGGGCGACGAATCATGGTTGTCCAGCGAAGGAATGCTTGTGTCAGGGCTTCCGTCTGCAGGGGAATTAGCGCACGAAAGGCGGTTCTCCAGCACCAGCAACGCAACTAGTGCGGCAGAAAACGTCGCGCAGATTGTAGCTCACGTCTCTTTGGGTCGCAAGTACCTACGATCGATGCACTTTGCCGTTGGATCGATTACCACTCTGTTCTATGGCGACATTATTTCCATGAGCTTACTCGAACTTGGGGCAGAGATCGCAGTCATTTTATGGAGTATCTATGTGTACGGAACTCTGGTCGGCGCTCATGGTGAACTGCTGGAAACTCACTCGAGTAAGAAAGCCATCTTCGAGCAAAATCTAACCGAGCTCCAGCACTATTTAGCTCAAAACGAAGTACCAAAACACCTTCGCAAGCAAATCAAGCAATACTATTCCAGTATTTGGAAACGTCGACATGGTGAAGAAGAATTTGAAGCCATTGCCAACGTTTCTCGAACCTTACAGGAGGACGTCGTGTACGCGACGCTGCATCGATTTGCGTGGAAAGTGTCCGTGTTTCATTCGCTGGAGGTACATTTCCTTCGTGCTTTGCTGGCCAAGTTCCAGTACATAGTGTGCTCGGAAGACGAAGAAATTGTGTTAAAAGGGGACGTCGATCGCTGCATGTATTTCATTTCTCGTGGACGTGTGCTCGTCAAAAACGACAAGGCTGAAGCTACGAAAGACAAGGGCGACTTCTTTGGAGAGCTGACACTGTTGTACGGTGTCCCGCACCACGACACGTGCATTGCCCTGACCGCGTGTGAGCTATATCGCGTTGATGGGGAGTCATTTGACAAGGTTCTAATGGATTTTCCAGAATATCGCGAGAAGGTGAAACTCGAATGGACAACTGCTGAGCCGACCACATCAGTTTTAACTGCTCTGCTCAACGTTCTCAAGCCCACTCCTGTAGGAGGTGTTGATCCTGCAACAAGAAACGCTCTCTCGTCGGATGCAGTGGTCATGACCCGCCTGGATGCTCCGTCAGACGCGTTTATTGAAGAGCAGATTCCGAGAACTCACATTTACCTCTCGATGATGGAATTATTATCAAGACTCGAAAACTTGGACGTGTTGGAAGCCAAGCACATCATTTCGCACGCCCGTTCTGGATCTCGGAAATTTCTCCGCATCAAATATGGCCTCGAAAAGCCCCAACCGAGAAGGCAATGGACCGATCCAAGTCTGGTGGACGCGGGTCATGCAAGTGGCGACGAAGTTCGTGCGTTTATATTGACTGCCGAGTCAACACCGAGGGATCTTGAAGAAGAAGCCGACAAAGTAACCAAGCTGGAAGGCTCTCGGCAACTGCTAAAACGTGACTGGAGTAAAGATAACGTACGTGGGCTTTGACAAATCCACATGGTAGTGTTTTGAACATGTTCCATGAATGCACTGTATTCTGTAGTCTTGGGCTTCGGTCCGAAGTGAGCTGGATCAGTCGTTGCAACAAGCAAACTCCGAGTCACCAGCTTATTCCGCACCTACGTGATCGCGTGTCAATTGTCAAGGAATTGACGCAAAATGCGACCAATCCTCCACGGTCGTCATAGTCACCCTCACTAATCATTGCGAATGACGGACAACGAGGAAGCACCCAATCCACGTGATGGTTGTGGTGGACAGACCAGCTCATTCCACAAGCTACACAGTGCAGTGATCCAGTGCACAATACCAACGTTTTTGTAGAGGAAACGGGAAGTATGGCTGTTTCGCTGGACAATCCACACTGCACACGTTTGGCGTGGAAACTCAATGTGCACAGGGGTGGTGGACAATGTGAGGGAAATACAGTACGTACATGTACCGTCAGAGTCCGTGTCCATCGCTTCGACAAGCAGCGGCAACACTTAGAATACTAGTACCATCCGGGATCCCTAATGCTTGGCATGCCCAATCCTGCACAGGATTGTCAACAACGCCTGCAGTGTCTCAGAAATCATTCAACGAGGGACAAAATTTGACCTCACAGCAGGTGATGTGCTCCAGTTCCACCAGCACCAGAGCATGTGAAGGCCATCAGGCGCACACATCATGCTGTCCACCGATTCACTGTCCGATTGCTTGTGTGTGGTATCGTGGTAAGCCATTTGTTTCTTAAATCTGCGAGCATCTGTTCGAAACTGGAACTTTCGTCTTCTGTCGCTCTGGCTCTGATTTCTTCTTCTCTGCTCTCCGATGCAGTGACACATTTTTCCTGACGGCTGTGGTGCACGCGTGCCACACATGAAGATGAAAGATAGCTGCTGCAGCACTTGAAGTGACCAACTGTCGTGGTCTTTTTGAGCTGGCTTGTGGTCTCACAGCACTTGGAGTCGTGCACACAACCCGATTGAACGTCGGTTGCTGCCCACTGCTATCACCGGATGTCAGAGCTGTTGCAGTGTCGTTATTTTTGTCGAGGTCCCATGTGCCTCAGCTGTCACACTGTCAGAGAGGATATCGTGTCCAGCTGGCCCAACCATCGAGTCCAGTGCCGCGCTGGGGCGTCCTCGAGAACTTCTTCGTCACCCCCGCGACCTGCTTCGTCCTGTCGAGAGTCTCACTGAGGTTAGTGGGCGAGTCCACGCGTCTGGGCGCTTTACCAGCTCATTTTTTCCAAGTCTTTGGCCCTGTCCTGGCATTCGGGTGGTCTCCTGGCAAACCCACGACGTTGTCTGCTGATCCGACGGCCGAAGCGGCCATCACGGAGGCAGTTAGCTCGCACCGCTCCAACCTGCATTTCGTCCCGACGTTATGTCAAGCTCAAGCGCAAGCACCCGATCGCGACGCTGTTTGAGATCTTTGCGCCTGTCGTCTTTGTCTTGTTCCCGAGCCTCGGCAAGTTCGCCAGCTGGTCTGATCGTATGTTCTCAATCGCTCCGTCAGCCAGGAGTGAGTACGATCCGACAGCAAGCGATGCAGGTGATAACCTTTTCGGCGGTGGTTACACCACGAGGGCAGTGACGACGTCTGGCAGGCAATCCGTCGAGACTGAGTCGAGCATGAGCGGCTTGCTCTTGCACCTAGCAAGAGCATCGGTGGACCAGCGGTTCATCTAGCTGGAAGATTTGGAGGCGTTCACGCGCGAGCTTCAGCAAAGTCCGATACGCCGGTGCCAAGTGAGTCTCAATACGTAGTCCCCGTACTCATTGCCGTCGGAATGTAATGGCAAGGTCGTCCCGTTCAAGCTCGCCATCATCCCTGACACAACGTTCACGCGCCAGTATTTCTTGGAGACGCTCAAGACCTGGTACCCAACCGTCAAGATCGGCAGCGACAACGCCACATTGGTCGTGCCATCCATTGAGGATAGCGTGGTGTTCTACAACAGCGAGAAAGAACTCGAAGACTACGTCACGTCCAAGGCCTATGGCACCGTCGCCACCAAGCCACGCATCTATGGCGCACTCGTATTCGACAAGTACCCAACGAACGACGCCCAGATCGGCAAGTTTGGATCGCTTGAGTACACGGTGCGTCTGAACGCCACCGGCGTCTACGACGACGACAGCGCAGCCTACACGCCGCATACGCAAGAGAAGGATGGTGCGTCGACTTGGAGGGCGTACGATCGCAAGCTTGACAACAAATTGAACTCAATGTACGCATCAAGTGGCTTTATGACGTTGCAGACCGGTTTGTTAACTGTAGCCAGGCCGAGGCTATTGCATCTTCTCAACTTTGTCAGTATGTAGTTTTTTGGTACCAGCGCTCCCACGGAAGCGCCGGTTCGGAATTGGTCAGCTTCATCAATGTCCCTGATGGAGCGCAGCCTGCACGCCGCATACGCAAGAGAAGGATGGTGCGTCGACTTGGAGGGCGTACGATCGCAAGCTTGACAACGCATTCAACACGATCTACGCATCCAGTGGCTTTTTGACGTTGCAGACCGGTTTGTTAACTGTAGCCAGGCCGAGGCTATTGCATCTTCTCAACTTTATCAGTATGTAGTTTTTTGGTACCAGCGCTCCCACGGAAGCGCCGGTTCGGAAATTCAGCTTCATCAATGTCCCTGATGGCTGGAACCGACGGCGAACCACGCAAGAAGGAGACTTTGGGGGCTTGAGCTACTGGAATGAGACGATCGCAACAGAGTCCAATGCGCTTGTGAAGCATGTCGGCACGCATCGCAAAGCTTTGGAGGTCAAAACGCGCCGCTCACGGACTGGAGACCCAAAAAGTGAGCGCCGTCGAGACCAACGACGACTCTTTCGACTCGCGCTTTAGGACCTTTTTGCTCATAACTCCCGTTTGACACAACCGATTTTTATGGCGTTGATTCTATTGGTGTTCTCTATCTCCGACAGATGCGGATTTACACGCGTCGATGCTGCAACGTCGCTGTGAGTGCTGGGATCGAAGTCGCCTGAAGTATTCTCCGGGGCGGTTCATGGTCGCGAGTCACCGATGCGGGGGACGCGCGACCACCAGAGTCTGCTCTCTCATCGCAGTGCCATTGGTGGAACAAATCCGCACCGTGGATGCAAGCACCGTGACTGAAGAGGCCTTCGCAACTGTCGCCGAGGCTGCGCGCGACCGTTGGCCAAGTCATCTTACCATTTTACATGCACCACCAGTCATCCGCTTGTGTCGGTTTGGAGAGATGTACCGAATTCCATCTCCTGGCCAGCTTCTCGTCTGGGTGAACACAATGACATGTTGCGTCGGTCATCCCATTGTGTCAACAGAGTTGTTGGAGTTGAGCGGTCAACACCGTCATCGGGCACTTGAATTGCGGCCGACCATGTCCATTTTCCACCTCGTCACTGTGACATGGGGTGCGTGTGACCATCCGATCAGTTCCACCGGAGGCTGTTGGGTGCACGCCAAGTGCTGACATGGATGACTCGAACATCGCAGCGGTGCCATCGAAGTTATTTCGTGGCGACAGCAACAGCGAAGGCAAGTGCTCAGCAAACAAACCTTGCAAACCACAATGGAATGAAAACGCTTCTTCGGTCTCTTCATGCACTCGAGCAACCCGAGAACTTGAATGTGTTGATGGCAATCAATGTCCACCCGAGGATGAAATTCCGTCCTGGAACTCCACTCAAAAGAACACAACCTCCCCGCGTTCTCCAAGCGGTGATCGCAGAGAAGCACTGGCCGGCGACCGAACGGAGTGAGCGATCTGATTATTCCCCACGAGTCTTCGGTCAGTGGCGCTGTTTCTGTGTCGGGTGGTGGTGCTGATTTCTCAAGCCAGATGTGGACTCACCCATGATGAGCCCACCACGTGCATGGACTCACACGACCAGTAGCGTGCGACAGATTCGTCACCACCACCACACAGAGACAGCGTCACACGCAGGATGACCAACGCAGTGTTGGACTCTGGCCATCACCAGACGTTTGGTGCGACGCCACAAAACGCTGTTCGGGCGCTGGACACTGTCCACCGCCATCACGGGACACCTTACACAACCGCACGCACTCGCGGTTGGACTGCAATAAATTGCTGGGATTTGGCACTTCTTTGCAGTGTGAAACCGCTGTCGGGTGGCTGTCGCACACTCCGTGTCCACATGGCGCCACACACATGCGCGCGGGCATGCGCGGGAACGGCGCTGCACATGGCTGTCATTCCCCAAGTTGCGGTCTGCTGCGTGCTGGCTGCGCTCCATCTGCTCCGCGCGTGTGTCCTGAGCGTCCACGTGTGCATATCCTGCTGCATCTGCGCGTGCATCGTCGTTCCCGCGCGCTCTGTTGCGTAGATCTCCCGCGCACGTCACGACGCTGTCGGCCGAACCCATGGCTGACGCCCCTATTATGGAGGCCGCGCCGCGCCGCGGCTCCAACCTGCGCTACATCCCGACGCTGTTGTGGAAGAACGCCAAGCTCAAGCGCAAGCACCCGGTGGCGACGCTGTTCGAGGTGCTCACGCCCGTCATCTTCATCCTGTTGCTCAACTTGGCCAAGTCGTCCAGCAAGTCGGAGCCCGTGCCCACGGGCTTCTCGCTCGGCAAGTCGGGCAGCGGGGACGTCGACTTGACCGTCGGTGGAGGAGACAACCTCTTTGCTGGTGGCTACTCGTCGAGTGCTATCAGCTCATCGGGCAAGCAGTATGTGGCGACCGAGTCCAGTATGACGGGCCTGCTGCTGCATCTGGCCCGAGCGTCAGCGGATGAACGCTTCATCCCGGATGATCAAGTGCAATCCTCACGTGCGTGCTTCAGTAAAGTTCGATCAGGTGGCCAAGTGAGCCTCAACGCGTCGTCGCCGTACTCATTGCCGTCGGAATGTAATGGCAAGGTCGTCCCGTTCAAGCTCGCCATCATTCCTGACACAACGTTCACGCGCCAGTATTTCTTGGAGACGCTCAAGACCTTGGAAGTAGTAGTAGTAGTAGAGTGTATTGCGCCGGCGTTACCTTACGCATATAACTATTGCATGAAGATCCCGCTATCCGGGTGGAACCACGGGATTGGTCCCAGCGGCTTGACGCCCGATAGGGCGTCCAGCCGACTGGGTCTGCGTGTGCCTTGCTGCTTGCCAGGCGTTGACGTCATGCTCGAGATGCTCGAGAATGTGTTGTTGGTTCCGGTGAGGCGGCCCTAGACTTGATTGCTTGGAGTCCAGTGCATG
>NSDO01000653.1:0-24246 GCA_002286825.1 Lagenidium giganteum | reverse complement strand
CTGGGTCGTCCTTGGACTTTTGCTTGAACATGCCATCGTAGTGGACCGGCATGGCCTCGCCGGTCATCGAGTTGGCGTCGCTGCCAGGCTTGATCTTGAGCTCAAACACGTTGCCCCACGACCACTGCAGCACGTCGCCCAGGCGCTTGCCCACGCCTTCCAGGTCCGTCGTCTGCTCAAAGCCGCGCAGACTGATCACGCCGTACTTGTGCGCCAGCTGACGCAGCGACTGCACGGGCACCGACATCATCGACGGCGCGGGGCCTTCTGGCGTTGCCTGGATGATCAGCACGTGCGGCAGCTTGGTGGCCGTCACGTTCAGGTGGCCCCACTGCGCAGGGTCGAGGATTGGCTGCTCTTGCTGCTGCATCTTGATGAGGTGGTTGATGTTGCTGCTGGATGGATGCGAACTGGTTGTAGGCGGATTGGAAAATGAGATGCGATCGCATGGGCACGCGGCCGGCAGCCACGCGGGCGCTCACGCAGTCGCTGACGTGGAAACCCTGGCGCTGGCCATCAACACCTGGTCCATCCCAGCCGGCGCGTGTGCAGTGCAGCCACTCTGCCCCAACAGCAGCCACCACGGAGACGCCAGCGCGATGACGCCAAGGCTGAACGTTCGCTCAACAGCCGACCGACGCGTCGCTGGTCACACGGGCACGCTTTTCTTCGCTGACGTGAACAGCCTGTGCCGACGCAACACGAGTGCTGTTGTTCTGCAACGGGCAACACCACAATAATGCAACGACGAGCAAAGTGTCGCACTCATTGGCGCACGAAGCAAAGGCGGAGCCAGTGAATGTGCTGTGCCACTCTTCGCCGCCTTCATGGCTGTTCGGAGACCGTCATCGGGCCATCCTCGTTCGGCACGTGTCACGAGCCGAACGGCAGCCTGCCAATGGCAGGCGCTCGACACATGGCACTGCCATGTGTCGAGCGCCGGTGCGAAATTTGCGGCGACTGTCGCTACAACAATCATCACGGAAGTGATTGGTGCGACTGTCAAGCTTTCAGCTGTGTCATCACAACAGGACGTCGCAACACCAGATGACAGCAGCGCTCGATAAACAATTTACATCCGGAACTGCGCACCATGCGCTGGACCAACAGGCAGAAACCGACTCAGTTCGGTCTGCTCAACGCGAGTGCTGTCCGCATTCGCACTCGCACATGCCACCAGTGACATTTCCGCGCAAATGACCAAAGCAAGCTGCTGCACGGGCACGCACTGTGTTCATGGCGCAGTCCAGGTTGTTTCGATGACTCTTTGAAGGCAAAGTCTCCCCCAATCGGCCAGCTGTTTGTCTCAATTCGACGGCACACAAGCAGCTGGTCGATGGGGAAGAGGATCTCGATGGGGACTATGGAGGCGCCATGGTCACCCCACCGTCAAGCAGCACAATGCAGCCAAAGGATGCCAACTTGGATGTCGTTCGGCACTTCCAGCCACTGAGCCCGAGCACAGTGTACTCGGCACACTGCCTATGCTGCGACGACTTCACAGGCTGCGAAGCCAACACCAAGCTGTGAATCACAGCTTGGTGGAGCACCACGACGTGAAATTCAGTTCACGCCACTGTAGTGACTTACTGACTTACTTACTTAAGTACTGGCTTGGAATCAAGTCAGTCAAATCAGTCAGGCAGTCGTAATCAGAGTTCTTGATGCAGCCCCGGCCATGGCACGCACCACAGTTGACTCAGCGATCTTTGGAGGTCTTCCCAAGGTCGCTCGAAGGTCGCGCCAGCGGCGCGCAACGAGAAGGGGGAGATCTCGCGCCAAGCACGGCAGCGCAAACCGACGGAGGAGCATGGGCAAGAAGAAGAGCAGCAACGACCAATCGCAGCGCCTGCTGAGCGACAACGGCAGCCCCAACAGCGCCAACGGCAGCGGCCATGGCAGCGGCAAGGCTGGAAGCCCGCAGAAGAACAACTATGGCGCCACGTCGGCGTCCACGATCAACGACAAGGTCCGGGCGGCGCACGCCAACCAGGACGCCGAGGCGTCGCGCCACCTGCATCAGCTCAAGATCGATATGTCGCGCCACGACCACGGCAACGCTCAGGAAGCGCATCTGTCCGGGGGTGGTCACATCAAGAGCGCCGTGTACGGCGGCCTGGACGGCATCATCACGACGTTCGCGACCGTCACGTCTGTGGCTGGCTCGGGCCTGCCACATGCAGTCATCCTCATCCTCGGTCTGGCCCACTTGGTCGCCGATGGCTTGTCGATGGGCCTCGGTGACATGCTGAGCAGTCAAGCGGAAGCTGACCTGGTCAACCACGAGCGCCGTCGCGAAGTGTGGGAGTTTGAGAACTACCCAGAAGGCGAGATGGAAGAGATGATCGAGCTGTACGAGAAGAAGGGCATCTCGTCCGAAGACGCCAAGCTCGTGGTGCACACGCTGGCCAAGTACAAGGAAGCGTTCATTGACATTATGATGGTCGAAGAGCTCAACCTCATGCCTGTGGACGAAGACGACAGCCCACTCATGGGCGGCATCGTCACGTTCGTTTCGTTCATGTTGTTCGGCGCTGTTCCGCTGCTTTCGTATCTCATCAACCTTATCCCTGCCTTCCAGATGGGACCAGAAGCCGCCTTTAACGGCTCGTGCGTGCTCACTGTCATCACGCTCTTCATGCTCGGCGCCGTCAAGGGCAACTTCGTGGGCCAAAAGTGGTATTTCTCGGGCTTGTCCATGGCTGTCAACGGTTCCATCGCCGCTGCGTGTGGCTGGATCATCGGCTATTTGCTGCAGCTCACAGGCATCCAGAACGTAGCATAAACTTTCGACAGCAGCGTCCGCCGCGAACGAAGCGACATGTGCTGCTTCCTTCTGGTATTGTACCATCACGTGAGGATGATCAGAGAAAACTAAAACAATAAAGCAATACAGCGACAGCTTTGAGACCATGAGACCATCCAGTCATCGTGCTTGATGTTGTTGCTGACGACCACGTTGTGCAACTCGTGTCCGTCAACTCGTGTGTTGTGCTGAATACGCTGAGGCTGGTCGCACTCGCAGCTCGCACATCTGTAATCAAGCACTGGTCGCCAGCGGCTGATTGCTTCCTTTTTATTAAACGGCGCCAGAAACAGAATTTTTGAGGCACTGGATTGTTGGCCTGGAATTATGCTCTCTCGTTCTCTTGGGGCGAGTGAAGGTGGTGGCGACAAGTGATCGCTCGCGTGGGAAACGCCATCACTTGTGGCCAGCAGCGCCAGCTTGAAGCTTACGTTGTCCGATCCGCATGGGCGCAAACAGCGCGCAGCCCTATGTAGCCGCTGCAACAGCAACATCTCAACAACCACCGGCAACAAGTGGCACGTTGCGTGAGCGTCGCACCTCATGGATCCAGCAGAGCACGTCAAGAAATATTCAACCCAGTCTACCAGAGTCCAACGCACTCGCGTTCGCACTTGCCCGGCACCGTCCGAGCATTGCAGTGGCGGTTGCTATTGGCTCAATTTCCAGGCCGCATGGGATTCCTGGTGGTGCGATGCCACGGTGTGCTTGCTGAGCGCGTGCGCAGACAGCTGCGACCAAGTACAAACCAAAAATTCATCGCCGCATGCGCTGAGCTGCACGTTTCCTGACAAGGGGTTCGACGGACGGGCGGATGGGCGACTGTTGTTCCACGGCGACAATCCGGCAAGGAAGGACGGGTCGCATTTGATGCTTTCTTTGAGTCGCTTCCACCTTTAAGTGAGCGCGTCGCGTCCCACCCACACACACTCAGTCACTCGTATTGCGATTGCATAGTCAGAGGGCAACGGCATGGCACGACCCATTCCTCAACTTGTCTTCGCATTGCCATGTGCGACTCCACAGTCCAGCTTCCACCACCGCAGATCGTCACCATGCACGGCCGCGGTCTTTCTTGCCATACCAGCGGCAGCGGCAATAACGTCGACAGCCTCCTCAACCACTGCGAATCTGCTGCGGTGAAGACGGACACGACACCACGCTCCGGAAAAGGCATCTGGACACCAGACGAGCACGACCGCTTCCTCCAAGCCATGAAAGCCTATCCGAACGGCCCATGGAAGTTCATTGCACAACACATCGGCACCCGCTCTGTGCGCCAGGTCCAGACCCACGCACAGAAGTACCGCCAGAAGATCGCGCGGCGCGTGCGAGGACTTATGCGCTGGAAGTCCAAGGCCTCGCGGCCTGAGCACCGCATCGACGTCGAAACGATTGATATTTGCTCCATGCCTGCGTTCCCAGCAGCACGGATGCTGCTGCCGCCATCGCCGACTACACCAGCCATCGACTTTGCCTTGCCAGTTCGACAAGCAGAAGACGAGCAGCCGCAAACCATTTACGCCTCGGACACGACAGCATCGCGTATTGCTACCAACGAGGACGTGTTGATCGCCCTCATGTCGTACCCGCCACATCCTGCTGCAGCACCACAGCTCATCCTGCCGCCCAAAGCACAAGGCGGTAGTGGTACCATCGACTCCACTGGCTACGACGAGTCCTTAGACTATCTCTTGAGTATCTTTCAATGAAATCCTGTTCGCATCGTTCGATTTCCACGCTCGTCCATCTCCCACAATAACACTGGTGCGGCAATTGCAGTCGGCTTGGCTGCCGCAACTGACGGAGCACAACTTGGATACTCACCACTTGATACATCGGAAGGTGGGTTGTGGCTCCACTGCTCGAGTCGGATTTGGAGCCAAACGCGACACGAGTCCGATTGTGGCTCCTGGCGTGGGTGCTCTGTTACCGAGAGGTTGGCCCTGTTCGTTAAGGTCGCGACTCGATAATATCGTTGAGGTGAATCGTGCGAGAGCGTTCTTTGGCGCTTCTGTGACCAGCAAAAGTGGCGAGAAACCTTCGTCAAGAAGAAGCAAGCACTTAGAAAATGAACCACGCCACTTCAACTGTTGATTTGAAAACACACGCGCCGACGCATCCGATGCTGTGATCTGAAGGGGTTCACGCTCCGCGGTGGATAGTCTTCTTGTGCAAGGAGCGAATGCATAGCCTTCCCCACGCCCACCAAGCCATGCTCCAGCGCACGCTTGAAAAAGGATGAACTCAGGATCTTCCCCGCTCGGTGGTCAATCTGAGGTATCTAAGTCGACGACAGACAGCATCCCCTACGTGATATAGCTGTCACCTCCGAACGTGGGCATCGTCATCTGTGAAATGAACAAGGTAAGTACATCTCAGAGCACACCTGCTATCCTGCTCTATGTGAGCAAGAAGAACCGACTTCTCCCAGATCCTCACGCTAGGACCGCATGTGCGAGTGACAATGTAGCAAACGACGTCATTCGGCGCTTTGCAAGCTGTTTAGCAAATTCCAGTAGTAAGGAAATGGATCGAGTGCTGGACCACTCTAACGAACTGGTGATCGAGTGCCCAACACCTCCTGACTACTTCAAAGTGTGCGCTTGTCGTCGTGATTCAAGTGTGCCTAATCGACGCGCACAGAGCGTAAAATCACACGTCGGACACGGGGTGTCGCGTCATCAATCTCACCAAATTGAGCACCTTCCCCGCCAGCGGAGACGCCTACCAGTCCTGTTGGCAAACTACCCCGTGAGCACCAGGTACCTGTGAAATGTCAATGAAGACTGCAGCTGTTCTGATCTGCAACCTCACACGTGCATATGCTATAGATTCCTCCGGAAGCGACGCTGAAGTGGAGCCAACCCAGAATGGCAGCGACACAACAACGACTCCGGCTTCACCTTTCGCCACCACAGAATGGTGCGTTGAAGAGTCCTTCAGGTATGTGCTTGGGAGGCTGGTCCAGCAACAGTGACAAGAGCTACACATGTATCAGGGTCTAATCTGGTGTGTGCGGTAACGTAGCTAGCCAAGGTCTAGTCTATATCTATGTTACTACTGGAAAGAGCGGGTAGCGTAACGAGGTCAGCGAGGCCATTAATGAGAGATTGGAGCTGGTACAGCACTTGGATGGGTCGCAGCAAGGTCTAATCTTCTCATGAGGTACTATTCGACTAGGACCATTTTGAAAGCATCGCAAACAACGTAACATTTCACTGCATCATGCCTCATTTTGGACATGAGCACCAGAGCGAAATGAAGATACGATGCGGTACCGCCAAACTTAACCACCGGGCTTGGCCTGCACTGGGGAGCAGACCCATGGGATCATTACGCTGGGATGTCCAGGACGATGAAGCAGTAGAGCTGCTGCTGGAGTTATCCGCAAGGACACTAGTTGTCACACCACCAACAACATCAAATCTTGTCGTTGACTTCCCACCAAACACTGTTTGCAAACAATTGAACGTTTTGGGCAACGTGATTGCTGATGCGCGCTACGTCCTCCACGCGCTCGCACGAATCAAAGAATTTCATTCGGCGGGTGCTGCAAGCTGCAGGCTGCGGCTGGTAGTAGACCGAAAATGCAAGCAAACAACTTCGACAGGCTCGATGGACGAGACACAATCACTGCCGGTGACTGTTGTTCCACGGCGACAATCCGGTACGGAAACCTTTCTCCGAAAATTGGACGCGTCAATGAGTCGCTTCGACCTCTAACTCAGTGCGTCGCTCTCACCACCGATCACGCATCCACCCAGACTCACTCGCACTACATCAATTACATTCCTCAACTTGCCTCGTTCTCGAAATGTGCGACCCTGCAGTCCAGCTCCCACCTCCGCAAGTCGCCACCATGCAAGACCATTGTCTTTGTTGCCACACCAACAGCTACTGTGTTGGCAAGGACATCAATCAGTGCCATTCCGCTACGAATGAGATCAGTACGACATCACGCTCTGGCAAGGGCATCTGGACGCCCGACGAGCATGACCGCTTCCTCCAAGCCATGAAAGCCTATCCGAACGGCCCATGGAAGTTCATTGCACAACACATCGGCACCCGCTCTGTGCGCCAGGTCCAGACCCACGCACAGAAGTACCGCCAGAAAATCGCGCGGCGTGTGCGCGGTCTTATGCGCTGGAAGTCCAAGGTCTCGCGGCCTGAGCACCGCATCGATGTTGACACGATCAAAATTTGCTCCGTTTCTACCTCGCAGGTCGCAAACGCGGCAATGCCGCCATCGCCGACTACGCCAGCCATTGACGGTGATACGATCGACAGCTGCTCCGTCTCTACTTCCCAAGGAGCAAACGTAGCAATGCCGCCATCGCCGACTACGCGAGCCATTGATTTTGCTCTGGGAGCCATAAGCGAGCAGCCTCAGATCATCTACACCACTGTGTGGTCATCCTCGCGCATTGCTACCGACGAAGAAATACTACTAAGCCTCTTGACCTCCCCTGCACATCCCGCAGCAGCACATCAGCCCGCCCTACCACCTGCTGCCAGCACCATTGGGTTCGACGAGTCGATTGACAATATCTTGAGCTTCTTTCAATAATTTCAATGGCATTGTGTTAGCAACCACGGCAATCACCACCACAGGCTCGCGCGTGATCGTCCACCCACCGCAACTCGCGCCAATCAGCCACATCCGCCTCGTCGTGCGGCGGCTGTACCTGCAGTCATCGTTTCTGTCTCCTTCGAACTTGTGTCCTTCGGATACTCACCACTTGATACATCGGGAACCGCGTCGTGGCTCCAATTCTCAAGACGGAGCTTGGAGCCACCTAAGAAGCCACACTCAAATGCCAATCGACTTGTGGCTCATGCGCCAGGAGTCCGGGCGTGGCTTCCCTTGTTCTGGGCGGATGGCCACGTTTACCCAATTGAGGTCGCGACTTTGAGAAATCGTTGATGTGCCCGGCCAGCGCGTGTTCTTTGGTGTTGCTGCATATTAGGCTGGCGGTGGTGGCACAGCAGATCGGAAAATGGAGAAATATTCATCGATCAACGAGAGCAGGCGAGCACCACGAACGACGCCACTCCGTATATTTGCTCCGAGAAACACTCATGCGCAACGTGTGGCCACGCTTTCGTCAGAGAGCCGTGGAAAATGGCAGAAGAGCCCTTTGGTGGCGACCTTCTTACTACAAGCGTAGTGGGTGCGCTGGCTCACCAACGTCGCTCTTGCGAATGGCTGACAAGTTGCCATCCATGCATCGTGCTCAAGCATCAACGCCACAATATCCGTCTCGTTATCTCCTGCTCAGAATATGCAACCACCGACGAACCGGCCATTTCGTTCGACTGAGGTGAAGGTATACCTGCTATAACAGCTGTGCGGCGCATTCGCAGTGGTGGATGATTATCACATTGTTGTGAGTCACTATGACACCACGCTTTCTTATGGTAATCACCGAGAGAGTGATGCCCGCGATAGCTGAACAAGGAATGTGATGACGGGTGTTATCAATCAACGAAGAATCTGCGTGCACGGCTCCTCGCTGGAGCTCTCGATTTCCTTGCGAAGTCCCTATCAATTGTTGCCAAGTCGAAGCCCCATCTAACTCAGCTTGCCCGTGAAGAACATGAAGACCATCATCGCTTCTATTTTCGCGTTATCTGCCGCCCCTGTCGTGGTCAAAGGCGAACCCGCATGCGACGTGGCGTGCGTCACGACACAGTTCAACACGCTCAGCGAGGAATCGGAGTTCCAGCAATGCAAAGAGAAGTCCAGCTACAGCTTCACGCTCACGGGAGGTGCTCCTGACAACGCAATCATGTCCAAGATCTGTGCGGAGGCACCATGCAAGACCTCGCCGAGACGATCTCGGTCTTCGCCACGCGGTGCAAGGAAAACTAGGAGGCGGAGAATTGTGATCTGTGAATGAATTGCTGTGAAGACTCCTGGCACGAGTACGAATTGCATCATCGTGCCATCGTGCTTACTTAATCTTGGCCATCAACTGATTCACGACGAACCTGTCTCTGTGAATTGGGAATAAGGCAGTGTCGTTCGCGCCTTTCAAGATGTTTTTATCATCGTTGCCTCCTCACAGATACACAAATAGCAGCTGCCCATACACCCACCGATGCGCGTTCAGATCGTATGCGCGACATCCCGAGGTGCGCCACATAGTCAATGTCAACATAGTATTGCCAAGTAGCCCACTACGGTCAGTCCACTGACTCTGCATGCACAGCTTTGGAACGCTCATGAAGACTGTTGCCACAGTGTTCATGTTCCCGTGCGCCACTCGAGCACTTGTATTTCCACGAAACGACGCACACACAAACACGGCACACCGGTGGTTCAAGCGACGTTGTGGCTTCATCTCTTGCCACCGAAGGTGATGCGCCGTTGTTCCTGGACGACACGACAACGGTGCGCCGTAGGCAGTGGGCGTGATGGCGGCGCCACCGTTTGGATGCTCCTACATGGCTTTCGCTTCGGCATCTCAGAACGCGGCGCACGCACTAGGTCTGGTAGCACAGCGTTGCTTCACTTCTGTGCGGACCCTGATGCTATGGTAGCAGATGTGAAGTCTTTTGTTCCTAGTACAGGCGCGTTGACCACGCACAGCTCTCATTTTAGCTCAAACTCGCGTGCTGTTCCTGGAGTCCTGAGCTCCCATCTTTGGCTTTTCTTGATGCTGGCCACACTGATCTCGCACAAGGTTGGTTCTGACCCGCGTCGGCCTCAGCTGGCTCATGTGGAGCCTCAGACCTCGAAGCCAGGGGCACCGCCAAGCAGGGTGCGCTTTGCCGCTGGCGTCGGGAGAACCGGAGAGAGAGCAAACGAGCAACACCTCGGAGCGCCTGGCCTGCACGCACCGCCGTTCTCGCGAAAAAGCGGCGACAGTAGCAGGCTCAGCACCTCGTCATCAGCAACCGCAGCACTAGCCCTTTCAACACTAGCTCGGCGGCCATGGACGCATCCGGCGGTCAGACTGGGTCGCCTGTGCGGGCGGCCACGTCGCCATCTCGGGCGAAAGGCAGTCCTTCTAGTCCACAGATGAAGAGTCAGCAATTTGCTACGTACACAGGCTTCTCGGACATCAAGTCTTCATGCGGTGACCAAGTGGACTCGCGTAAAGTGACGGCCCCCGTCACGGTCTTCGGTAGCAGCACACGGCCTCGCACGACGAGCGGCAACAAGTCGCCCGGCCCCGGGGCGTACCAGATCCCGTCATCCATCGGCAAGCCCGTGCTGTCCACGATGGTCCAGGCACCAGCTTGCTCCATCAGTGGCCGCGAGAAGTTCGGGTCGACAACCGACCTGAAGACTACTGCCAACTCGCCCGGTCCAGGTGACTACACGAGCGACATCGTTAATCCGCGTGAGCGATCGGCACCCAAGTACTCACTTGGCAAGAAATGGACGACACTGTCAGGGATGAAGAAAGCGCCAGGCCCAGGATCGTATGAGACACCGTCCACCATCGGTCGTACAGTGCTGTCCACACAGAAGAGCAACCCGATGCCTGCGTTTACCAAGGTCGAGCGCAAACCACTGTTGTCCACGTGCACAGCAGACGTCGGTCCTGGCCAGTACAACGTCGTGGTTGCCGCCGTAGGCAAGCAACCTGTATCTACACTGAGCAGCGCTGCAGCGTTTTCATTCGGCACTGAAGCACGCACCAAGAACAACAAAGGCGTGGGTGACGGCGTGCCCGGCCCTAACTCGTACCAGATCAAGAGTTCGGTCGGCAAGCAGGTCGAGTCTACGTATCGCACAGCGCCGACGTGCTCTATGTCCGGACGAACCAAGTTCGGCAGCCATTTCTAACCGCACGCGCTCGCTTGCGCCACCCCAGAGCCCCACCGACTGTTTAAAATCGTCCATAACTCATGATATTAATGCCATTCCCAACCACTATATCAATGGCTGCCGCCACGCTCATGTGCTCAGTGGCGCTGAGGACGCTGCTTCACGCGACGCGGTGGCAGCGTTGCTTCCTTCCTTCCCTTCCTTCCCTTCCTGATCATCCTCGTCGTTCTCGTCCGTATCGTACTTGTGGCTCTGTTTCCACGCCTTCATCATCTCAAACTCGTTGTAGTGGCTCTTGCGCTTGGCCGTGAACTTGGGATCCTTCTTGATCTTCTTGCCCTCGGCATCGCGTGCAGAGAACTCGTCGTCATCGGTGCCACCGTGCAGCTGCTTGTCCTGCACGTCTTCCAGCTTAGTCTGCAGCTCCGACCATTGCAGCCCGACGTTCTCTCGCCCCGACAGGCTCCGCGCCGGCGACACCGGTTCTTTCTCTCCCATCTCCTGGTCGTCCGCGCCATCCTCTTCTTCCTGGTCCGATCCGTAGTAATGATACGGCGTGTTGGGCTCCTCGATCTTCATGCGCGTGCCGCGGAGCTGGTCGTGCTCGGCGATCGTCTCTTCGTCCCACGTCACGTGCGGCCTCGCGTCAATCTTCATGCCTTCGATTCCCTTCTTATCGTTCTTGCTGATGTCGTTGGCGGCGTCCTTGACCATCGCTGCTGTGGCTGTGGCTGCCGCCGATGGCGCTCCTGGCGTTGGTGCTTGCGCTTCCATTGGTGACCTGTTCCATGTCACCCAACTCACCTGCGTGTGACCAACACCCATTCACCCTACTGTGGGCCACGTGTCTTTGTGTTTTTGTCTCATGTTCGAATGGACGTGTGAGGCACAAACAATGCGTGTTGCGGAAGGAACAATGCAATGCAAGGTCACTACAGCACCATCAGTGCCACGACAAACGCACCAAAGCCAATGGAATAAGCTAGCGTATTGGACGATGTCGTAGACTTCTTGCTGCCCGTGGGCGTGTTGGTCGACGAGCCGTGCGCTTTGGAGCCGCTCTTGGAGCTCTTCGACGCGGCGCTTTTGCCGGAGCTGGAACCGGCCTTGCTGGTTGAGCTGGACACTTTCCCACCAGCGTAGAGCTTGATCGTATTGCCGACGCATGTCGAGCCGTTCAGACTTGCTGAGTCCACGCTTGTGCGGTTCCTAACGGTGCTGCAGCGCGTGTCGGTGAATGTCGCGACGGAGACTGAGTTGTTGGCAAAAAGTGTCGCCTGCAAACTCGTGTTGGTGCTGGTGAGCGTATGGCAACTTCCGTCTGCGAGAATCGCCGCAGACGTGGCCAACGTAGCGCACTTTTCGTTGTAGAACTCGATGTAAACGAACGGTGACGACCCAAACGCGGTCGTCGCAAAAGTGAGCGCATTGTCTGTGCAGCCGACGGTCATGTACGCCTTGGATCCATCGTCGATCGATTCGCTGCAAGACATGCTGTTGCAGTTCGGGATCTTGATGAAGCTCATGACCGCTGGTGTTCCGGAGCACTTGGCGTCCCAGTAGAGCGTCTGCACCATAGTACCACCACTCGAGGAATCGACGCCATCCCCCGTGACATTAGCCATCGACATCGCGTCCACGACACCGACAGCACACGTTACGGCAACACCGAGTCCAACAACCCAGGAACGCAGCATCGTTGCTCTCAAGACTTGGGCGAGGAACAGCAGATGGCAGAATGGTGCAAACACTCGGCGTCTCCGCCCCCCAAGGGTCGCGCCCGTACGACATGTCGAGGGCCTCGACGCGGAGGAGGATCCCCCTCAATCAATTCGCGATATGCATCTGCAGATCATCCTGAGTCACAGCCGGCCATGGCAACAACTATCACCACCACCACCGGATCGAGCACGTTCCCCACCCACCCCGCACGCGCACACACAACCAGAACCCATAATACAACATCCAAGTGGTTTGCCGCCACATCGTCCTCTCGAGATTAGCATCTGTCCTCCTGGCTAATCACATGCGACTGTCGGAAGAAGCATCCATAATGCTTTGCGCTGCCGCGTCCTCTGCGTTTGCTGCTGTCTGCCGCGCGCGCGTGTATGCGTCTCTGCAGCTGTGTGGTGCATTCCTTCCATCCTTCATATCCATGCATCCTCCCCACCGCCGCCGCCCGTGTCATTCCCCGCCACCGCCACCGCCGCCGCCTTCCGTGGCCTGATGATGGCGGTGCCTTCGTCTGGTGCCGCCGTCGTTGTCCCCGCCACCGCGGCCATGGCTCGTCCCTTTCCCAGCCAACTTCAACTGGCACACCTGTTTAAAACGCGCCCGCCCTGTTTCTTACACGATCCATAGGCATGACCCCTGGCCCCGCGGCCGCTCCTCCGTCCCGATGCACCCCCGCCAAGCTTGGCGGACGCTCGTCAATTCAACTTGCGGCTCGCGCCAGACACGCGCCAGCGCCACCGCCAAGCCCGCAGTTGAAGCAGACGACACCGCTGCTGCTGCTGTTGCATCTACGTGCATCCGCTGCGTGCGTGGACATCTACGTGCATTCCCCCTTCTGCTCGACCCCGCCGCCATCATGCTGTCCGCTCGAGCGCTCCGCCACGCGCGGCTGCTCACCAAGGCGGCGCCTTCGTCGGCGTTCCGCGCCGCGCACATGCGCACGGGTGCGGCCGCCTTCTCCACCGTCAACGGCGAGAAGCTGTTTGACAAGATCCTCATCGCCAACCGCGGCGAAATCACCGTCCGCGTCATCAAGACGTGTCGCCGCCTCGGCATCAAGACCGTCGCTGTGTACTCGGAGCCGGATGTCAACTCGGTTGCCGTCCGCATGGCCGATGAAGCGATCTGCATCGGCCCAGCTCCATCCAGCCAGAGCTACCTGAGCATCCCTAAGATCATGGACGCCATTAAGGTCACGGGCGCGCAGGCTGTGCACCCAGGCTACGGCTTCTTGTCCGAGAACAAGGACTTTTGCGAGGCACTTGAGGAAGCCGGCGTCGCGTTCCTTGGTCCGCGCCACGAAGCTATCCAGGCCATGGGTGACAAGATTGAGTCCAAGCTCATTGCCAAGGAAGCAGGCGTGAACACCATTCCTGGATTTCTGGGCGTGATCGATACTGCCGAGGACGCCGTCAAAGTTGCCCGCGAGATCGGCTACCCTGTCATGGTCAAGGCTAGCGCCGGTGGTGGTGGCAAGGGCATGCGCGTTGCCTACGACGATGAAGAAGTGCGAATGGGCTTCCGTTTGTCCAAGGTCGAGGCCGCCAGCAGCTTCGGCGATGACCGCATGTTCATTGAAAAGTTCATCGAGGACCCACGTCACATTGAAATCCAGTTGATTGCTGACAAGCATGGCAACGTTTTCCCATTCCCTGAACGTGAGTGCTCGATTCAGCGTCGCAACCAAAAGGTCATTGAGGAAGCTCCAAGCATGCTCCTGGACCCTGAAACGCGCGCTGCTATGGGTAAGCAGGCTGTCATGCTGGCCAAGAAGGTCGGCTACGAGTCGGCCGGTACTGTTGAGTTCCTGTGCGACAAGAACAAGAACTTCTACTTTTTGGAAATGAACACTCGCCTGCAGGTCGAGCATCCTGTTACTGAGCTCATCTCGAACGTCGATCTCGTGGAGCAGATGATTCGTGTTGCTGCCGGTCACAAGCTGCCCGAACGATTGCTCAATGGCCCGATCGACATCAACGGCTGGGCCATGGAAAGTCGTGTGTATGCGGAAGATCCACTCCGCGGCTTCTTGCCATCAATCGGTCGCTTGCTCAAGTATCGCGAGCCGATCGATCTTCCGGGAGTGCGTTGTGACTCTGGTGTGACTGAGGGCAGTGATATCTCGATGTTCTACGATCCCATGATTTCGAAGCTGATTACCCATGGCAAGGACCGCCACGAGTGCTTGGAGCGCATGAAGGCTGCGCTTGACCACTACGTGATTCGTGGTCCTGGCAACAACGTTGCTTTTCTGCAGGACGTGTATCGCCATCCACGCTTCGTGAGCGGCAAAATCACGACCAAGTTCATTGCCGAAGAGTATCCGGAGGGCTTTGATGGCGTGAAATTGCAGCCACACGAGTTAAAGGAGCTGGTAATTGTCGGTGCGATCATGCACTTGCAGAAGGCGCACGCTGCCCGTCAGCTCTCTGGCAAGATCCAGTTGCCGAAGCAGTCGTTCAGCGCCGAAGATGTCAACGAGGATGAGCTCGAACTGGACCTGGGCAACGGTGTGGTGCCTCGATTCCGTGTGTTGACGGGAGCAACGTCGTACAACGACCTCATAGCCCTCGCAGAGCGCAACAACTTGATCAAGCATGCCGAGAAGCTCCTGATCGGTACGGACGGCTCGTTTGGCGAGACTCAGAACGTGTTTGCTGTGGAATTCGAAGTCGCTAACAAGAAGGGGCGATCGGAGACTGTGTATCTCGTGAACGTGGATGGCAAGTGGCACGCCGTTGGTGAAGTGGACTGGAAGCTCAACTCGCCGCTCTTCACGGCCTCGTTCGGTAACGACAGCAAGAGGCAGTCGTCGCTGGCGTCGCAGGTGCTGGAACCGCTTCCAGAAGGATTCCGTCTTCAGCACTACGGTGCGATCCACGATGTCATCATTCGCAACCAGCTTGAGGCTGAGTATGCGCAGCACATGAAGCCAAAGCCAGTTGTGGACACATCGAAGTGGTTGCTCTGCCCGATGCCTGGTATGCTGGTGTCAGTAGCCGTGAAGGAAGGCCAGCACGTTGAAATCGGCGAGGAACTGGCCGTGGTCGAAGCAATGAAGATGCAGAACGTTTTGCGGTCGGAGAAGAAGGGCACCGTCAAGAAGGTGCTCCACAAGGCCGGCGACTCGTTGAAGGTCGACGAGATCATCCTCGAGTACGAGTAAATATTTCACCCTTGGACTGTCGAGTTTGAGAAGTGTGCATTTGTTGTGTAGTTCAGTCTCTCAACTTTGTCCACGCACGCTGCATGAATAACCAGCAGCACGCACTGACGCACGTGCCTCCATATCATCATCAAAAGAAAAAGAAGTATGGAGCAATCGCTCACTATGCCTAGTTGAGTTTTTCGTAGCTCCGACAGGAGGCAATTCCCGCCCAACTTTCGAGCTCGTAATGCAACACCGAGTTTCTGCCACTTAGAGCGCGGACTTCGCGCACGCCGAGTCACGCTAAGCCTACACCCACGTGCGTACTGCACGGGATATATTTGATGATGGAGAATTATGCCGAGTCAGGAGGTTTGGACATCAACTGAGCGAAACGAGGGCTGAACAACAGCGCTGCAACTTCTCCATGCCAAGCGGGATGATGAGGTAGGCAGCCTTGAACACTACACCAGACCGAAACTCCTGAAAGCAGAAGTGCGCTGGGATAACGCAGAACCTCCCTGACACTTCACTCCCACCCAACATCATTCCCTGGCGTTGGGTGACGAGAGTTCGGTAGAAGACCAATCGCGATCATCTTGATCCTGGAGAAGCAGATGAAGATGGAGCTGCAGCGAAAGATCAAGTTGAGCATGCTGATCCGCCAAACGTAGGGGGAAAAGAGGCCGTTGAGCAGATACACGCACACTTCAAGCGTCAGAATAGGACCGGCCTTGGACGAACCATTGAGACGCGATATTGCGCACGACACTCCGTTGACCATGACGCTACTGAAAACGATCTGCGCTATCACGACAATTGTCAAGCTGACGCGGTTGCGGGTGACGACGGCTGTCGTCTCTTTTGCAAATGATAAGCGTCGCTGAACCCACAACACCATCGTGACCAAAACCATCTCCAGGACGACGGCGATGACAAATCCGACGCCTCTGAACGAGAAAGTACTCATGGTTGGTGTGAAGAGCTTGACTTGGCCATCTCGGAAACCGATACCGCGATCACTCGGATAGATTCGCGTGACCTTACCAATGTCTTCAACGCTGATGACTGTGTCCGCTGGCAACAGCATGTAGCCTTGTGCGACGCTGCCGTTCCGCGGCACAAGGATACCGTTCATACCGCCGACGATTTCGCCCGTGTGAAGCAACACCTGGCCTTTGAACACCATCGCCTGACCGTGCTCTCCCATCAACGCCGAGCACACGTCTTTAAGCACTGGCTTGTCAAACGTCGTGGTCGTGCATGGCAGGAATTTGAAGTCGTAGGTGTTGATATTGCCTTAGTTCATGCATTCTAGCGTCTGGGCTTGGTCATAGCCGTTGATGACTTCGAGTTGTTCATCGGCGACACAAGCACTGAGAGAAATACTTTGGGTCAGACATGCCATCATGCGTCTTGATGATACTCAATGCTGTCTGGAGGAAGAAACCGTGGACGGAGATAATGATGAACTGGTATGCTTTGTCCTTGACGTCCTTATCCACTTGCGTCATCAACGATACCGGAATGAAATCAAGTCGCTTGAGTGCTGCGAGCGCTGCTTTTACGGGCATCTTGCAATAGCCATAGCCGGATGCCGACACAGACATCATGCACGTCTCTTTCGGTGTCGCGTCGTCGAGTGCTAGTACTTCTGGGAACGACATAAACGTCAAGTTGGTGTCGAAGGTCGTGAGCGTGTTGGTTTCCACGACGAATGTCGCTGGATTGATGCTTCCACGCGCTTTTTGTGTGTGAAGCAACTAGAAGAGCGCGTGTGTTGGTACGACCGACGGCTTCGTAGTAGATGTTGCCATCGCTGTCGAGATTTTGACCGAGTGCACGAAAAGCGGAACACCAGTCGCGATGAGCAACTCAATGATGAATATATCGAGCAGGTTGCCTCTGAGACGCAGCAGTTGGTAGACGCGAGTGGTCATGCGCGGTCTCACGAGTACTTCGGGCATTTTCGCGCCAGGGATGGCTTCGAATAGGACGAATGGAACACTGGGCGCATCGTACATGTCGACTGAGATGTCGGCTGTGTCCGTCGCATGTATTTGGCTGGCGACGACGTCGTCGATTTCGACCATGGCGCAGTGTCGATGGAGCTGGCGCGACGCCGACGCGTTGCTGTGCCTTGAGATTTGCTTGCTGTGCTTGAGCGTGGCGATTGAAGAAAGCCCTGCGCGCACCTTGGGGCGCCGCTACAGCGCCACAAGCCGTGTTACGGGGTCCGTTGTGACCTCAGGATCTTGTCGATGTGTTTTGTTTCGTCAAAAAAAAATTTTTACATAGGGACGTCGTAGGATTCGGGCTGGTTTGTCTTATCGAAAATCTGCACGTGCTTGTACCGGTACTGCCCCTCGACCTCGACAGAGCGACTTCCGTCACAACGATGAATGCGAACGATGGATTTCCAGGCAATAAACACGATAGAGATGGATGGGATGCTACACTAACTTGGCAACAATAACTTCTGCGCCTACGCCAGCAGCGCTGAGGTGACAGAGCTCGCGGATGGCAGTCGCGCACAGAGCACGGCTTCGCTGTCGATGAGCACGTATTCGCCGTTGCTCCAGGTGTGTTCATAGCAGAATTCCTCCGAATACAAGCTCGGTCGCAGCACCTTTTCGAGATCGTCGCTGTCCCCAGCCACCACTGTCACCTCAACAGCAGGAGAAGGCTCCATATACCGGAGGAATTGCTTCTGTGGCGCCGTTCCTCGTGCGATGACTGGGCTGGTGAAGCTGTTTCCGCCAATGGAGTGACGCAAGGTCGTGGTTTCGAGCTTGGCCACGAGTTCAGTGGCCATCAAAGACACGATGGCTCGCGTGTCCGTGAAGAGCGAGGTCGACGAGGCAGCGCTGTCGGCAGAGAAGAACGCCTTGAGTTGACCGCGAGCTGGTGCATCATCGCGAGCCTCGACGCCATCGAAGTGCATCGTGGAGACTGGGTGATCAGCAGTAATGGAATCCTTGTGCACTTGCAGCCCGACATGCGACGCGATGGTGGCCATGTCAGTGCCTTCTTCGAAGCCGTGGAAGCGGACGACGCCGTACTTGTGCACGAGCGCCACCAGCTCGTCCCGGTCAATGCTGGTCAAGCTTGGAGGGTTACGATCATCCAGAGCTCGCACGACGCAGTGGTTTGGCTGCTCAATCACATCGAACACGCGCGACGCCGTGGCCGAGAGAGCGACCGAGCTCGCCTGTTCGCGCTCTTTGAATCCCCATGGGCGCCCACGCTTGTTGTACAGCTCGTAGCGGGCATGGTCGACGTCCTTGAGCTCCATTCGGTGGATGCTGCCATCAGCGTCCTCGCAGATGACACTGTGCCACGGCGTCTTGGGCATGCCCGTGACGCCCGGGATGAGGTGGATGCCGAACTTGGGGCCGGCGTTGTCGTACAGATGGATCGACACGCGCAGTGCGTCCGGGTACGTGACCTCGACCAGCGTCGAGAATGCCACGTTTCGGTGCATCATCTTCTTAGCCACGTCGCTCACGCGCTTGGCCACGTCATCCTCAGACATGCCCTTCACAAGCGGCGCCATGTCGCGAGGCAGCAGTCGGCAGAACGTCTTGAACGTGTTGCACAGTGGTGGCTCGGCGGCAATGCGGGCGTCCATGTCCATTTTGTCAACGCCAAAGCGCTTCATGATCTCGTTGATCGGGTCGTCGGTCTCGGCGTGGTTGTCCAGGCCATCCGACTCGATGTGCGTGTATCCGGCGTCGCGCACCATGGTCATGAGCTCGGCCTTGTACGCCTTGAGGTTCTCCGGTGGCACGCCAATGAGGTCGGCGAACACGCGGCCGTCGCTGAACAGCACGACGCGGCAGCCCGGCGGGTACTTGGCTTCCACGGCGCGGCAGAACGTCTCGAGACGCTCAAGCCCGAGCTCTTCAGCGCGGTCAGGCAGGCGGCCCAGCACTTTGTCGATGTTGTTGGGCGACTTGACGGGGAAGCCCGGCAGCACGATCGTGATGCGCTCCCGGCGGGCGATCATGGGCATCACCACGGCCTTCATCTTGGCCTTGCCCACTGCTTCGAAGCGGTCAAGCGGCGGCTCATAGCGGCTCTGGATGCGCTGGAACTCGGCCACGAAGTGTTCCCATGCGGCGTTGTCGTCGATGTCGGTGGAAGCGTGTGGCGCCATCGGTGCAGATCAGCTCGGCGGATATTGGGTTGAGTGAGGTCTGTGCGTGCGCTTGGCAATTGGAATATGACGGCAGCGAAGTGAGGAGGTGCAGGGCACAGTACGGCGCCAGCGACAGACAGCGCCATCAACAGCCGATCTGCGTCATTAGCGGGTGACGTGGCTTGGCTGCTGCTGGCTGCCTGCCCTGAGCCTCCCACTCTCGCACTCATCATGGGACGCTTCGAGGACGTCGCACTGTCTTGGTGAGGGGACAGCTGGTTACCCAGTATATGTAATTACCACCAGATGGTATTCCGGCACTTTCGTTGTTTGGTGTTTTGTGTTTTGTGTTCTGTTGTGTGCAGCGCGGATCGATCAACACTGTAATAATCGGGATCGCGCCATACGAGACACACCCGGTGACGGTGACGGACGCCGCCATCATGTTGATGGTGTTCTCGGTCGACGCGCGCCACCACGGCACGGGCCCCGTCAAGTACGCGTGGGACCCGCACGGCAACTACGTCGCGTCCACGGGCAGCTCCCGCGTGGCACACATCTTCAGTCGCCGCGGCAAACTCGTCGACCAGATCGTGCCGCCGTCGCCCAGGTACGCGCCATGATGTGATGGATGATGATGATGTTAATGTTGATGACGTTGTCCTTCAATATTGAAACCGTGTGTCTGTGCGTGTCTATGTCTGCAGCCCATGCACGCTGCTCGAGTGGAGCACCAACGGCGAGCTGCTGGCCATCGTGCAGGCCAACTCGTCGTCGCTCGTGCTCTGGGACCCGAAGAAGACGCAGCAGCACCAGCTCGTGGACGTGCCGTGCCGCGACGTGAGCTTCATCAAATGGTCCAAGGCGCCCGGATCCAAGTTCCTGGCGCTCGGCACGAACCGCGGCCTCGTGTACATCTACGACCACGCCACGGGCACCAAAGTGCAGGCCACGGGCAAGCACAAGCGCCGCATCCTTTGCGGCGACTGGAACCTCGAAAACAAGTTCGCGTTTGGGTCGGAAGACCGACAGATCACGATCTGCGAGCCCGATGGCCGCACGTTCGACCAGGTCAAGATCAAGTCGTCGCCGCAGAGCATCACGTTCGGCGGCAAGGCCGAGGACAAGGACTCGATCCTGTCGGTCAACATGGGCGGCAAGACCATCCTGCTCTACGACCTCAACGAGCGAGAGAACGCGCTGGAGCTGGCCTTCCAGGCGCGCTACGGCAGTATCGTGGCGTACAAGTGGTTTGGCAACGGCTACATCATCGCGGGGTTCTCCTCGGGCTACGTCGTCATTATCTCGACGCATTTGAACGAGATCGGCCAGGAACAATACTGTGCCAAGTTCCACGAACATTCGCTTCGTGAGATCGCGTACAACGAAGAAAACGGCACAGTGGCCACATGCGGCGACAACTGCATCAAAGTGGTGCGCATGAGCGACTGGAAAGAGATCGCCATCGAGTACCTCGAGAACGAGCCATCGTCGTCCTCGTTGTCGTCATCCCACGCGTCGTCAGGCACCGCAGGAAGCGGACATGATCTGGCTGGCAGTGCACCAGGGAGTGGCGGACTGAGCTCCAGTGCGCTTGCGTCCGCGACTGCGGGCTTCCCAGCACCATCGGCGCTCTGCTTTGAAGATCTACAGTGGACATCCGACGGACGGATACTCAGCGTGAGCTGCCAGACCGGGTGCCTGCACAACTTCATGATCCTCAGCTCAGCACTGCGACCGTCCATCTTCGACGCCGACTCTGCCCTCATGGCGTTCTTCAAGCCCATTGCGCCGTGGACGCTCGTGATGACGGTGCTGGTGATGATCATGGGCGTCATTTTCGCGGCGAGCATCTTCTTCGACGTCACATGGATGGAATTGTTACGAGCGATGTCAGGCTTTGCAGAAAGCGGGTGAATATAAATGTGCGATGGTGACGTCCGAGTGTTTTTGTTCTATATTGCAAGCTCAAGGCGGTCCACGAAAAATGGCACCAGCAAACGCACCATGGTCAGGATGCACCGTTCCCAAAGGCATTGTTGGAACTTCAGCTTCTGACCAACCAACGAAGATTGCCTTTGCGGCTGACGTGCGTCAAGCTACTCGCGATCCCGCACCGTGCGAGTGGCGCGGTGTATTGACGTTGCAGACGCAGGTGATGAACGTCTCAATGTTTCAAACATCCCTTGCTATTGGTGTTTGATGTGATAGCCCGCAGAACACGTCGCACAGCGCTATTCTCCACCTTTTCTCGACACTGCCAGAAGGCCACGATGGATGGCTTGGTCAGAGAATGTCGGACGCAACGCAAATGTCGAATGAAATACGCGGCCAAGGTCACCTTGAGTTGAGCTCGCATCGTCTCGAAGAGCGGCCTTGGCTCGGCAAGCTGATATTTATTCTGGCACCACTCAACATGGACGCGCTGCTTCACTTCATCTTTGATATGGTGGTAGCGTGAAGCGATGTTTCGCTGCCCTTTTTTGGTGCAAACAGCACTCTGATTGCCGACCATCAGACGAAGGTGACGTTGACGGCGAACAGCTCGGAAATGAGCATTCGGATTCATCCACACTCAGACGTCGCTTGGACTCCAGCGATGTATTCGACCTCCATGGTTGACAAGGCAACGACAGCTTGCTTCTTGGAGCTCCACGCGACGAGATGTCTATTAAGTGTGAGTCGATTGCCTGCCCAGTCGGTGTCAGGCCAGATCGTCGGCTGCAGATCGGTTGGCTTTAATGGCTCCTGGCACTTCCAGTACACGAGCCCATGGTGTTCGGTTCCACGTAGATAGCGGTAGATCCTCTTGATGAGTTCCCAATGGCAGAGACGCGGATGTTCACGGTGCCGGGCAGCAAAGTTGACGGCGAAGCTAATGTCCGGTCGAGTGCTGTTTGCGAGCCACAAGAGTGTACCCAGGGCCTCTCGCACCTTCGCCACGTGCGCTGTCGGGAACGTCATATGGTCGGATGTTCTCCGTGGTTTATTCTTGAGAGCTGGCAGCGAAGCTGTGCTGAGACTGTGCGTACTACGAGTCACATGATCAGCAGGAGCTTTTAAGTTTTAATGCAGTCTTCTATTTGCCGTCAACAAGAGAGTACGTTTGTGAGGATTCCGACAGGATTATGAGCCCAAGCGGACCGTGTTCTTGGAGCACGACTTGCTGGACATCGTGGAGCGGAAGATCAAGCGAGAAAGCCTGACCACGCAGGAAGCGACCAAGCAGTTTGACAAGGATCAGATCAAGGCCATGCGAATGATCGGAACAACGGGTCCAGCTAAGATCTTAAAGCAAATCAATGACAAACTCACTGGTTCGAACATGTGGTCCAAGGACACCCTGAAAAGAAAGCCAAACGTGACCAAAGCTCGAATGCAAAGTCCAAACAGCGGACGTGTTTTGCTCGTGGAAGAAAGATCACATGGTCAAGGATTGTCCACGCAACAACCAAAAGGATTCTTACGGGGCAACTCCAACAGGACCCAGTGTAAACCGAGTCAAAGTTTCAGTGGAAGCAAGAAGGTTCAGTTTGATAGTTCTGGTGCTACGGAAGAGAGCAACCTCATAACCGATCATGCAAGTTGGTGGTGTTTCGATACCGGTTTGAACACACACATCTCGTTGGTGACAAATCGTACTTTGTCAACTTGCAAGAAATGACCGAGTGGAACGAGCAAGTTCAGATCCATGGTGTGTCGACACAGCTCGCAGCACGCGTTGAAGGGATTGGTTCTGTGGCTTTGGTCTGTGATGTCAACGGTGAGAAGATGAAGGTGCTCTTCCATAATGTGTACTATGTTCCGAGTGCGAAACATGGATTACTCTCGCCAGCAATGGCATAAGAACAAGGGTTTGATATTGACTTCGAACCATCAACATCAACCTTTCTCGTTCAGCGAAATGGAGCAACGGCTCTCAAAGCAACAATGGAACGAGGAATGTGGGGATTCTACTGTGCGACTCGTGAACAAGCTGCAAGTAATCCAAAAACGTCCATCCTTATCAATTTTGCGATTACCGATGGCGCGGCGTCGTTCAAGGTTTGGCATGAACGCCTAGGACATGTGCGTCCTCAATATCTCAAGATCATGTTCGATCAATGATTAGTTCATGGAATGATACTGACGCAATGGCAACAGCAGCATTGTGATGCATGTCACACTGGCAAACAACGCAGAAAGAGTCTTGAAAAGAAACTGAACAGATCCATCACAGCTCCAAATGAAGTGGTCTACGCTGACTTGATGTTTCCCAGAAAAACAACGGAACGCGCTTCACGGCGGTCGTAGTGTTAATGGATGCATTTTCTTGGTTCTTGACAGCCCACCTGTTGACAAGCAAGGATGATGCCACAGTGAACATGTGTAACAGTCCAACCTGTTACGCGGCACTCCGCGCACGAGGAAGCTCGGTTGTCTTGACTTGACTGTGCGTGCCGCGCACGCCCACTCGATGGGAGGTATTGAGGGAGAATACCAAAGTGTATTGAATGGGAGGTTCCCAAAGGGGTACCTCTGATAATCGATATCCATCCGGATACCTACCGGATATCCGATGGATATGAGTTCCTACAAACTACCGTATCTAATATGCATCTGTGCCCACACACGCATGTGGCACACCTTGTGTG
>NSDO01000652.1:0-29830 GCA_002286825.1 Lagenidium giganteum | reverse complement strand
CTGCACGTGCGTGCTTGCGGCGACGGGCGAGCTGCTCGTCTACGGTAGCACCGCGGACGGTGAGGATGAGGGCGACGCCGCCATGAACGAGCAGCTCCGACGCATCGATGTGGTTCGCGAAATGCTCTCAATCGAGCAAAAGAAGAAGAACAAGACACGCTGCGTACTGGTGTTGGCAGATCCTGCCAACGGCCACGCATGCGTTGAGGAAGAGCTCATGGCGCCATCAGCGCGCCTCTGCCATGAGTTTGTACTGGCTGTGCTAGCTGCACAGCAAAGCGCACGACGGAAACACAGCATGCTGGCAGGGGCTGTCCGTGCTGTGGAGACCACCAATAGTGACGCATCGCCAGTGCCATCGCCGCGATCGCACGATAGGGCGAGAAGTGGAGCACCGGTCGGAGGACAGCCACCTCAGCCCACCGGTTCCCTGACTGGTATGATCGCTGTCGCGCAACGCCAATCTCCAGTCAAGCGGCAGATAAACAGGAGTGAAAGCCTTGAGTGCAGCAACAACAGCGGTGTCGAAGTGGCCCGGACCCAGCCTACCACAATTCAGCAACCGGCACCAGCGCAAGTGAACGTACTTAGCTCCAATAGCTCTGCGGCGGCGGGGCCATCGACGACAGTGGTGACGCCGTCAAGTACCCAGTGGGCCGGTATTGCTTCCAAACCTCGGTTCGATTGGCAACTTGACGGTGACGATAGCTCCGAAGCATCGTCGGTGTTAGCGTCGAGTTTCATCAGCGCGGCAGGACGTCCCAGCTCAGTTCACTCACCAGTGGCGCCACTGCCATCGCACGTGTTCGCTCAGAAGCTGGCATCAGTGACGCGTGCAGCTCACGCTAGCAATCCGAGCGACTTCACTGACGATCGGGACTCATCCGTAGCGGTGACAAGTCGTCGAATTCTCGATGAAGCGCGCAAGACGATGGCCAATGCCGTCCACACCAACAACACAGCGATGCAACGCAGTCAGATCAAGCGAGCGGCAGCTTCGTCCACCGCAGCAGCAGCACGCGCCACGGCCGCCATCAACCGCCTGCGTGCTCGTGAGAACGAAGACAGCCTCGATGTAGATCTACCAGGTCGACGAGCCGGTGAACGGTGGCGACCAAGTGCGTACTCAGCCACTGGTGCCGGTGGGGGCTCACAGACTCCGCAGCAAGAGCTCCACATCCTCATGCGCGTCGAGAGCGCACTCCGGCAACTCGAGCGAGAGAAGGCGCAGGCCCGCGAGCGCGAACTGCAATTGACTCATGAAGTGCAGGCCCTGCAGGACGCATTACGCGTCAAGGATGCCGAGCGCAAGTTCATGGAAGAGCAGTTTGCGCAGCTAGCTATGGAGAAAGAGGAGTGGAAACAAGCCGCAGACCGTGCGCAACAAGCGCTCGGGCAAATGGAGGACGAGTTGCTCATTGCGCGCGAAGAAAGCCAACTGCTCAGCAGCGAGCAATCGCGACTCAAGCACCAGAACAAGGAGCTGCTGACGCATGTGCATCGCTTGGACTCATTGGTCTACGGGCGCTTTTGAAGATAGCTCCATCACTTAACCCAGTATCCACGTGCCGACTACCACTTGAACGTGTTTGCCTGTTCCCGTCTTATGTGCACCACACCACGCTGGGGTTAGATCTGGAACCATGCGTATCTAATCTAACGTTTCTATTGCCGCATGCTGTTCCGTCAGACTCAACGGGTTGAAGGGGAAGAGCGATCGACGACCAACATGGCCGCCGAGGCGATCGACAATGGCGTCGGCGCAGACGCTGAGCGAGGAGGTGAGGACGCCGCGGTGCCGAAGCCCACAGAGACGAAGACACTCGCAGACCTGGCCAAGGACGTCAAGAAATGGACGCTGCACTCGGACTACGAGCTGCACGTGTTCCTCAAGAACTACTCGGCCAACCTGTTCATGCGCACGAAGCAGGTGGAAGACAGCGTGCGGGACATCGCCATGGCCGCCGACACGGCGCATGTGCGGCTGAAGAACACGTTCAACGAATTCCTGATGCTTTCCAACAACCAGTTCATCGAAAATCGCGTGTACGACGAAGAACAAGAAGATTTTGGACTGGGGGACACCGCTTCCACCAGCCAAGCTACGCCAGCGGGCACCGCAGAAGGAGACAGCAGCAACACTAGCAATACTGTGGCGACTGCGGAAGCGGAGGGTGCGGCAGCGGCGACTGCGTCAACGGATGGGGCCGCCAAGACCAGCGGCGGTGATTCCGTCGTCAACAAGTACCGCTCGGCGTTGGACATGGGCATGGAAGCGATGAAGCTGTTCGCCTTGCTGGATGATGAAGATGACCGCAGCGATACGTCGTCTCAGTTTGACACCGTGCTGGACATTTACAACGAGCGCCCATTGCCGTTCATCATTGGTACGCGCGAGTTCCTTGAGGACGAGACGCTCGGTTTGGGCGCCGCGCCCGATGAGCTGGACAGCGAAAGTTCGATCGATAGCGAGTCTGACTACGGCTCTTCTTATAGCAGTTCGGACGAGTCAGAGAGCGAGGAAGAGGTTGCTCCACGACGAAAACCCAAGAAGCCAGCCGATGGTGCGATCGTGGCGGTGCCGCCAACCAAACCCCGGTCAGATTCAATTGAGAGCGACATGAGCGGTCTGTTTGGAAGTGCCCCAGCACCAAAAGACTCCAGCGAGCGATCAGCAGTGGCGCCGCCGCAGAGACCGCTGCTTCCACAGGGACAGAGCTCAAGAAGATCGCGGTTCGAGGAGAGTGATAGCGAAGACAGTGACTGGACAAGCGATGATGAAAGCGAGGACGACAAGAAGCCGCTGCCAAAGCGTGTGCGTCCAGGCGAGGAGGAACAGTCAGCACCATTCACGGCAGCCCCAAAGACCCCGACTGCCGCTCCGAAGACACCGACAGCCGCCCAGCCAGCACAACAAACACCAGCTCAGCAAGCCCAGGCTCAGCGTCGCGCACAGTTCTTTGATTCTTCAGACGATGACAGCGACGGCGGATTGTTCAGTTCAAAGCCCAAGCCCGCTGACAAAAACAAAGAGAAGTCGAACCCGTCCCTGTTTGGCGAAGAAAAGTCTTCAAGCGACCTCTTCGGTGCACCACCGGCCGCTCGACCGCAAGCGAAGCCTCGAGCAGAGTCGTTCGACTCGTCCTCATCTGAAACCAGTGCGTTGTTTGGCGAGTCCAAACCAAAGCCACAGCCACAGGGCTTCCGACTACCGTCCATCGAACCGAAGAGTGGCGCAGACCTAAAGACTCCAAAGGCGCCACTGCCAGCGGCGAAGAAGAATACCTTCTCAGACAGCGACAGTGACGCGGAATCGACTGTCAGCGGTCTATTTGGCAGCAGCAAACCAACGACAGCACCTCCCAAGCCCCCCGCGGCGGCGCCCGTGCCGCAACAGAAAAGTACGAGACGCGTCGAATTCTCTGACGACAGCAGCGATGACGATGACGGAGGGCTCTTTGGGTCGAAGCCGAAGCCTGCTCCAGTTATCCAGCCGGCTCAAGCCAAGCCGCCTCAACCTGTTGTTGTACCGCCACCTCAACGTGCCCGTGCCCTGTCTGATGACAGCAGTGACGATGATGGCGGTGGCCTGTTTGGCTCAAATCCTGTTTCCGCGCCTCCGAAGCGACAAGACAGCGTCCCACCACAACGCCCAGTCCAACCCGTTGCCCAGGCAGCTCCTCTAAAGAACAACTCATTGTTCAATGACGAGGACAGCGATGACAGTGACGGAGGATTGTTCGGCTCCGCTAAACCAAAAGCAGCACCCGCACCTGCAGCTCCTAAACCAGCGATGCCATCGCAACCATCAGCGAAGCAAGTTACTCCAGCTGCCCCAACTCCTGCTCAGCCTACTCCGGCGAAGCCAGCTCCAGCTCTGTTTGGTGGTGATGATAGCGATAGCGATGATGATGGTGGACTGTTTGGAACGCGACCAAAGGCGGCACCACCCGCTGCACAACCAAACGTGTTTGGTTCAACTGCACCAAAGCCCGCAGCGGCTGCCCCAGCTGTTGCAATTCCCAAGCCGACGTCGAGAATGGTGCTCAGCGACTCGAGTGATGCCGAGTCAGAACCAGGTGGTCTGTTTGGTCCTCCAACCACCACTGCCCCGAAGCCAACTCCAACCCCGGTTCAAGCACCAACACCGAAACCTGCACCAGCACCAGCACCAGCACAAGCGCCGAAACCAGCTGCGACCCAGCCAACTCCCGCAGGCCCAGGTGTGATTCCGCCGATGGCCGGCCTCAACCTGCGCCAGCAATCGTTAGACCAGGACAGCGACAGCGACTGGAGCGATGACGGTGGACTCTTTGGTGCGCCGCCAGCCAAGGCAGCAGCTGCAGCACCCAAGTCAACTTCAGCGCCAGCGCCAGCCGCCCCTGCTGCGGCCAAGCCGGCTGCTCCGCCTGTACACGACTCATCCGTGGCTTCATTGTTCGGTCCGGCATCAGCCTCAACTGCAGCAGCAGCTCCAGCCCCAGCATCTGCGCCAGCGCCTGCGCTGCGCCCACCGGTTCCGAGTGCGATGGCGAAAGCCCAGGCAGCCAATGCAGCCGATTCGGACTCAGACGATTGGTCTGACGATGGCGGACTCTTCGGCCCACCGAAGCCCAAGCCAAAGTAATGAAATGATAAACAAGCTTCTGATGTTGACAATGAAGCCGCACGCACGCATCTGTCTATTATATTACCACTCGTTTACTCAGCTGCACTCTGGAGCCCTGGGTGCTGTTGCATCGACTGCTGGTTCACTTGGTCGCGCACTTGCGATGCCTTGTGCAGCAGCTGGATCATTTGCTCCTTGAGGGCCGAGTCCTCGGTTGGCGCTGCTGGCTTGGATGCCTGCACGACCAACGTCGTCGATTCACCGGAATAGCTGCTCAATGGCACGAGATCAGACGAGTAGTTGCCGCTGTGAGGTGGTGGCGGTGGCGCGTAGTACTGCTGCTGATGCTGTTGATACTGGTGGTGGTGATGAGGTGGAGGCTGGCTGTACTGCCCGTAGCCACCTCCATGGCCATATTGCTGCGGCTGGCCATGAGCGACGAGTTGGCCGCCTGCGCCAGGAAGCTTGTTGAGTGCTTCACGTCGCTCCTGGACCATGACCATGGCCAAGTGAGCAAGGTTTTGCATCGTGGCGATCTGGCTTTCCTGCAGCGTGTGACGTGGCTCCGTGTCGAGGACGCAGACGGCACCGACGCATTCGCTGTCGACCGTGAACAATGGTGCGCCGGCGAGGAAGCGCACAGCGAGTGGACCCGTGACAAACGGATGATGCATGAAGCGCGCATCACGCAACGTGTCCATCACGACGAGGGGACGTTGGTCGCGCACAGGATATTCGCAGAAGCTGAAGTCGCGAGGCACGTCGGATTCCGACACGTTGACGGCGCTCTTGAACCACTGGCGATTCTCGTCGATCAGACTGACCACAGCGTACTTGCACGACAAGGTCTGCGCGGCCAAATCGCACAGCGTGTCGTAGATGTCCACCTGAGCTCCCTGGTCGTCCGTCACGTTGCTGTACTGCTCGTGCGCCTCCGTTCGCAGCTGATGCATGAGGTCGTTAACCATTTCGCGCTTCGACGGGTCGCGTGCGGCAATTTGGCGCAACCACGCGATACCCACAAGGTCGGGCACACTGGAGATCTGCTGTTGTGGCAGCGCCAGCGCGTATTCTTCGACCGCGTCTCGCAGACGTTCTTCATCGATGCCACTCGGCAAAAATGACTCGCTGCCAGTGCCGTTGCCAGTGGACGATGACGACGCCGTCGTCTCCTTATTGGTGCCATCCATACACGATTTGCAGACACGCAGCGTCGTGAGCCCAACAGACTGCAGGTCGACAGACTTGTACAACGAACAGTTGCGGCATATGATCTCGCCACAGGCACGACAGTGATGCTTGCGTCGCATGTTGGTGAACGTCTTGAGGCACAGATGGCAGCACTGGCGATCCTTGTCGTTGACCCACGTAGGGCAGCGTCGCTGGGTGAGCTCACGACTGATGCGCTTGCGGCTGATGCTTTCCTCGATGTGGCCGACGGATTCAGCCCAGTGGTTGAGCACGCTGCGATTGAGTCGGCGCTTGGAACGCTGATTTGGCGGCTGACGGATCGAGCACACAAACTGCGCTTCGACGATGCCTTCTTCTCGGGGCACGAACAGGTATCCGCACTTGGAAATCGAGCTGCGTTCGAGCTTGTGCGAGTCCCAGAGCGATGGGCATTCTTGCTGGTCAATGGACTCGTACAGACAGACACCAATGGGCTTGTCCGGGTCCCCGCCGATCGCGTCAGCGCCGATGACACCCGTGTACTCGAGCACGCACAGATCCTGGTTCACGACCATCGGGTTCATCGCCGTCTTCTTGTTCTTGATGGCGAACCACTTGATGCCCAAGCTTTCCGATTCATTCTGCTCGCGATGGAAGAGCACGGCGCTGTCGCAAAACAGTTCGCGCAGCTGGACTTGCATGAGCGACCGGTACTCGACGGTGCTGGTGGCGATGAACATGTCCATGATGTCATCCAACGAGGCCTTGACGGCGGCGGTGGCCTTGATGCTGTACGTGAGCCCGCCCTTCTGTCGGTCCTCGCATATTTGCAAGCCCTTCTTGTCTTGCACGAGCGTCCATTCCACTTCGCTCGCTTGCAGGTCCGCCACGAGCGAGCGCCCCCACGTGAGCAGCTCGGCTTCCTCCTCGGGCGTGATCTGCGGGGCCGCGAAGAAGCCGCTTCGGAGCGGCAGCGCACGCACCATGCTGCTGCTGCTGCTCAGATCAATGGATCAACGATCGATCTCTCGCCTCGCACTGCTTGCTTGGCCGTGCAGTCGTCGTGGTCTTCCCCACGCAATGGCCATGGAGCTGGTCAGCGCCCGCTGCTGGCGCAGGCCGCCTCAGGTGTGATTCGCAAGGGGTAGGGTCGAGACTCCATTCTGAGCCCGCCTGAGCCAAAAGCCAAGCCAATCAGAGCACGCGGGCACCAACCTCTTCGACCAAGCACGGAGGGATGACGCGTACCACCCGCCATAAGATGCATGGCAGAAGGGGAAGGCTGACACCTGTCAACCAGACAAGAGGGAGGCGCGCCACACCACCAGGCCTCTGCCCATCCCCCAGCTCTGCAACTCCACATTGCCTCGCGACACTCGACAGCAGTGCTGCCTCGAGTCTCGAGGGAGCACTGCTGGCTACTGCCACATTCTTAGTGATGATTGTGTCAACTGTGCTCAGAGCAGCTGCGCACGACGAAGATCATCGCTCTGGAGAGAACATGGGGACGACACGACACGACACGGTGGAGCAAGGGCAGGTGCTTCTTGGGAGAATTCCACACAACAGTGTTGGAATGCGGCGTCGTTTGTGTGTTTGTGTCTTGTTGTTGCTGGTGCTGTTGTTGGCGAAAGAAAGTGTGCGACCGACCGTCAGTGAGGCGTGCATGATCTGACAGCGTCACGTCTTTCTGGTGTCGCGAATCGCGATCAAACTTGTGACCTCACACATCAAACAAACATCACAATTTACACATATCATTATTAACAGGTAAACAACACTGCTGTGTTCATCAGCCATCGTGCCGTCGTTGGCTTTGTGCTGTTGCCGCTCGTGCAAACTCTGCGCACCAAACGGCGCATGCCAATTTGGGAGTTGCGCTGGAGCAATCGGCTGGAGGTACCACATGCAATTTGGCTACTACCACCCAAAAATGTCAATTGACCAGCTGTCAACTCCACCGCTGAAGCACGTGTTCGTCAACCGTCGAAGCCGTACCATCGTGTCGAAAAAGTGTTGTTGCGCTTTTCGCTCGCAAGATGTCCTTGAGGGAGGCATAGCTGTGTAGTGATAGCGGTTTGTGAGTTGTTTCAACAAATTGAAGCAATTGGTGTCCCCATTCCTTCTTCAGCACTTTGGTGCTTAGTCAGGTGGAACACGCGCTTTATTGTGTACGTGTCGTCGACGGTGCTTGCATATTTTGGAGAAGCTCACCACCGCAAGGGTTTGTGCTTCGACGAGGTTTGCTTTATTGATTCAGCAGATATCCCTGTCCCCATCACCGAGTTGTCCTTGATTGAACAGCTGTGGCTACAGAGTACGAATCACGTTATTCCCCTGCTGAATTACTCCGTACATCTTGGGGTCGAACTCACCCTGCATCTTCTCGAACGTTTCCCCCCGATGTGTCGTGGCATCCGCGCGCTATTTCCACGCCTGTTGTGGTCACCATAACGGCAGCCCAATTTACTTCATTTTAGGTCTGACACCACTCCCTGTCTTGGGCTTTGCCGCCTCGTCTGAGCTTTTTCGCCGCCCCTTCCCTGTCTCGCAAGGGGTGGTTGGATTGAATTTGGGACCCAGCAGCAGCTGACCATCACTCTGCACCTGAATTGGGTGTGCTGCTGCCGTCTGGACGAAAGCGCTTTGCTTTCCTCCCCCCAGTGGCCCCCCCCCGTCCGTCGGCCTCTGTCGGCCTCCGCTCCACTCTGCGCCACTCCACTCTGCGCCGCCCCCGCCGCCGCCGTCGCCGTCCGCACTCCACGTCGGCGGCGCTCGCTCCAACACCCGCGAGCCCCCGCCCCGCCCCGCCCCCGCCGCGCCACTGCGCCTGCGCGCCGCTGCCACTACCGGCCACTCCCTGCGCCAGTGCGTCTCCACTGAGTCTCCCCCCTCGTCTCCCCCCTCGCCTCCGTGTCCATTTGCAGGACTTCCTGGGCGTGGTTGGTGCGTGCGTACATTTGTCGCCTTCTCCGTGTTCTCGCGTCATCACTTGCGCTCTCTTGACCAAAGGGGGAAGGCAGTGAGCTCGCATTGAGAGGGCGTTGATGTATTCTTCCGCTGCGCCGGGCCCTGCGCGCCGTGGTGGCAACCCGAGTGGCGTGAACGTGGCGCCTCCGCAGATCCGTGGCGCGCCCACCCCGTCGAACATGCCGCCCATGGCCAGCAGCAGTGGCGGCAACAGCCGCATTGGCGACATGCTCGACCAGATCAAGGCCGAGTACGAAGCCGCCATCCAGCAGCTCAACATCGCCAAGATGGAGCAGATGGAGATGGAGCGCAAGTTTCAAGCACAGGTCGTCGAGATGGATCAGATCCAGCAGACTCTGAAGACGTTGGAAGCGAACCACCGCCGTATCCGCCAACAGTATGAAGACGAAATGATGCGCATGCGCCGTCAGCTGGAGCAACAAACCGGCGTCAAGATGCCGCAGAAGCGCCACCGCACGCCTACAAACGCGGGATCGGGCGGTATGCAGCAGGAAGACTCGCTCATGTCGGTTGTTGCAGCTGCCGCAGCTTCGAGCCGTGCCAACGTACCGCGTTCCAACTCGCCAGTGCGTGGCGTCGTGCCAGTGCAGGCCGCGTCACGCTCCCTGCAGCAGCTTGGCCAGGGCCCACCTGGTCCACCTGGCCAGCAAGGCCCGCCGTCGCAGCAGCAGCAGCAACAGCAGCAACAACAACAGCAACAGTCGCAGCAAGCCCCGCCACAGCTCAGCAGTCTGAATGATCCAGCGACGACACCCACGAATCGCCGTGGTGGACCGATCCCAAGCCTCAACCGCGACCGGGAACGCGACCGCGACCAGAACATGCAGGGCGACCAGATGAACGGCAAGCCTGAGCAGCGCAGTATGCCATCCCTAGGCAGCGTCCCTCCATCGGGCTCCTCGTCACCCGTGCTCAAGAAGCCCAAAGTGAACGGCAACAACGAAGGCGGCAACAGCATCCCGAGCATCACCAACGGCAAAGGCTCGCTGCCCCCAGTGAACCCACCAGGCGAGCGACCATCGAGCTCGGGCATGATTCCGCCTGTGCCGAAGATGCACCGTGACCACCAAGGCTCAGCTGAGAACAGCCCAAGCTCGAGCTCCAACTCGGGCAACTCGCAGAGCATGAACGCGTCGACGCCAACGCCGGCCAACTCGTCGTCATCTTCGAACAAGCAGCAGACAACGCCGAACTCGAACTCGCAGCAGACGTCTTCCAGCACGCCATCATCGTCCAGCAACAACACGGTGCAGAAGAACACTAGCTCAAAGGCCAGCAAGCTCAATTGGAACTGCGTGTACTCGACCAAGTCATCCATGTCGTATCAGGAGACCGAACGGCCTGCTGCCGAAATGCACCAGTCGATGGACCACCAAAGCGTGGTGTGCTGTGTGCGATTCTCGTCCGACGGCACGATGATGGCGTCGGGCTGCCACAAGACGGCCCAGGTGTTTGATGTGAAGACTGGTGACCGCAAGTTCTCGGTGTCGCGTCCAGGATCCAACGGTGGCAATGGCAACGGCAACGGGCCTGCTAGCGGATCGAGCGAAGCCGATGATGCATACGTGCGTGCTGTGTGTTTCTCTCCGGATTGCACCAAGCTCGTGGCTGGTATGCCACACCACACCATCCGCGTGTGGGACATTGAGTCGAACGAAGAGGGTCCATCGATGACCGGCCACGAATCCGAAATCTACTCGCTCGACTACGTGAACGACATCATCGTGTCGGGCTCTGGCGATCGTCGTGTGCGTCTCTGGGACCCCCGCACGGGCGAATGCAAAAAGGTGTTCGGCAACGAAAGCGGCGGTCCATCCGACGGCGTGACGTCGGTGGCATTGTCGCCGAATGGCCGATTACTCGCGGCTGGTTCGCTCGACAAGGTAGTGCGTATTTGGGACACCGAGACTGGCCAAGTGCTTGATCGCCTGGAAGGCCACAGCGATTCGGTCTACTCGATCGCGTTCTCGCCAGATGGCAAGAACGTCATTTCGGGCTCGCTCGACCGCACGATCATGCTCTGGGACGTGCTGGCGCAGGGCCGAACAACCACGCGGCCACGTATGCTCTTCCAAGGCCATAAAGATTTTGTGCTTTCTGTGGCGTACACGCCTGACGGCAGGTGAGTCCACGGTGTTGCTGGTGTTCTTGTGACAGTGGGGAAGGGTGACTGACGGAGCTGTTGTTGTGCGTAGGTGGTTGATGTCAGGGTCGAAGGACCGCTCCGTGGTGTTCTGGGATCCTCGCTCGTCGCGCTCGGTGCTGACTTTGACGGGCTACCGCAACTCGGTGATCAGCGTGTCTTCTTCGCCAGCTTCGCCATATTTCGCAACGGGAAGTGGCGACTGTTTTGCCGTCGTGTGGAAGTACCAGTGCCAGACGTTTTAAAGTATTCGCATTTGCGGCCAGCGCGTCTGCAAATCGCAAGGGTTAGAAGCATCATCATCAGACACAGAGGAGACGATTGTGCTTGCCGCATCCCGACGTCGACGTCTTGCCTTTCCTGCTGCATCGCCACCGTGGATTGCTTGCTTGTCGCCGACGGTGACCAACGGCTGACGACGTGGTCGGAGAGCGAAGACACGCGGGGCGGCAGGCGCGGAGGCGCCTCAGTGACGGTCGAAGACATTCATAGGATAACAATAGTGCATTACACTTCGGTCAGAACCATCCTTGCCAGCACCTGCCCGTGTGCTGCCCGTGTGTTCCCTTTGCGGATGTCCATGTCATTCGATTCCGTGTCTTCTCGCGCCCCAGCTGATGGCTGAGGCACAATATTTCGTAAAGATACCGGCCCCGTACCCATCCCGATACCGGTATTCTCGGTAGATGGGCGGAGATGAAAGCACCACTCGGAGTCACAATCGCAAATGCTGCGCCGATTCCTCGGCGTGACGACAGCGGCGCAGCGCTCGCAGCGCTTGGGCGTCGCGGTCCGGAAGACCACACGTGGATCCACTACTCCAGTATGCACGCGCAAGTTTTGCAGCAAAGTTGTACCTCCACGGGACGCTCCAGCCTCAGGAAAGCCAAGCGTTGCCGGATCGCGTAAGGTCGAGTTGACGGAGCGAGAACTCGTCACCGAGCTCTTCCACCACCAGGTGGGCCAGCGTTCTCTCATGTCCATCCTGTTGGTGATTGGGTTTCCTAAGATGGTTGCTATGGTGCGTTGGTGCGTTGCATAGCGCACGTGGATATGGGTGGGTGGAGCTGTGTTGGCAGGTGTGACGCTAGTGGCGTTCGGACCGGAGCTGAAGGTCGGCGTGAGCAAGCACACTGCCGACGTGGCAGCGCAGTCACTCCAAGACGAGACTTTACAGAACAACACACGTGTATAAATTGATGCATTCTGTTGTAACTGCGACGATTGAGATGATGCTGACGTGGGTGTTGACGTTGGACCAACAGGAATTGGCGTCACAGATTGTGCAGACCGTGCTGAACGACCCGAAGGTCCTTGAGCAGGCTTCATTGTTCCTTCAAAGACTCGTAGCGATGCCATCTACGCGCGAAGCACTTCGAACGCTTATTGTGCAGACACTGAACGATCCCGTGACGCTGACGCAAGTCTCGCGACTAGCGAAGCAAACGACATCAGCTTTGCTGGAAGATCCCAAAACCCTCCAACAGGTTGTGCAGTTGTTGCGAGTGACAGCACTCGATCCACAATTCCGTGCAAGTTTGCAAGCACTGCTGGAAGCTGTCATGAAGGACGAGCACACGCGCTACAACCTCGCTCAGCTAGTGGCATTTACCTTCCAGCAAGAGCCGGTGAAGCAGAGCGTTGGCAGGACGATGGCTGACTCTGTGCACAATGTTCTCAGTTGTACGGATGTCCAAAACCATGCCAAGGAATTCGTCAGCAATGTCGTGCGTGACCAAACCGTGCAAGCGCAGAGCGGTGACGCGATCTGGAGCACGATGATCTACGCCATTACACCCACGTGGCTCTCATGGATCTGGGCGCAGCCGCCACCAGATATGGATGTCGAGACAATCAAGGCCACGAACGAAGTGGAAGAGAAAAATGTTGTGGAAGACCAAGTGACAGCCACTGTGGAGCAGAAGGCTCTTCCCTCGCCTCTTCAACCAGGCGACGAGCACGATCACGACCAACTCGGTTCAGCGAAGCACGCGATTAAAGTCGCTCGACGAACAACAACTGCACAAGCTTTGCGATCGCATCCCCATAGTCGACCAATTCGAAACACGACCACCCATGGCAACAATGGGGTTGAGCTCCCTGTGCCTGCCAAATCAGCTAGCGACTGCACCGATCCTGCTGTGACAGAGCCCTTGGCACCACCAAAGGAACGTTCACCACCTCGAAAGATGATGACCGAGTCTGGCAAACACTTCGTCGAAGACTTCGAGGACCGCAACTGGAGCGGCACCGGCAGTGGATTCCTGTAGATACCTAACGCATAGTACGTTACCGAATAGACCCCCCTCATGGGGTGCAAATCCGCCACGTTTTCCAAACTTCAACTGGTAGTGTGGACCACATAATTGGCCCGCGCCTCTTTACCTTATTTCAGTAGTTCGGGGGCTGGAACACTGTGGACCATCACTCCTGAACACGCAAGGAATATGTTGCTGTGTGCGCCTCTGACGCATTGACACAAACGCGACGAAGAGCTCCAAGCAAGCACACGAAGGGATTGCACGACCGACATCGATGGAGCCCCGCCGCCCTAAGCACAAGCAGCAGCCTCCACTGGAGGTGGATCAGGAAGAAATAGAGCGTGCGGTGTCAGATGCGCGCAACTACCACCTCCCACCGCCACCAGAAGACGAAGAGCAACTGGAAGATGTCTTTCCCGAAGGCGAGGTCACACCGATCGACATGATCCAAACACACATGTCGATGGTGTTTCTGCTGCCGCATCGCGTGTACAAGGTCAAAAAGAACGTGGATTACGGATTTGCCGACTTCTCGACGCTGTACGCGCGATTCCGGGCGTGTACGGCCGAAGTGCAGCTGAACCAGCGCCTGGCGCCCAATGTGTACATGGGCGTCGTGCCGATCTCGATGCAGCGAGCGACACGGCAGATCACGGTGCGCTGTGACGACTTCTGGACACACGAGAAGAATAACAGCTTGGACTGGTGGCTCAACGACGAATTCGGAGAGATCATTGAGTGGGCCGTGCACATGGTGCGCCTGCCTGACGACCAGACGCTGCTGGCACTGTTGCGATCCAGCCGCCTGACCCATTCGCTTCTGGAGCGAGTTGCTTCGCACTTATCGGCTTTCCACAAGAACGCGCGGCGCAGTCCACGCATTGATCCCTTTGGCCAAGAAGACGTAGTGCGCCGCAACATCGACGAGAACTTTGCGCAGACGACGAGTCACGTGGGAGTCACTGCTGCCTCGACCGTCTACGACCGCGTGCGCGCACTCACATACGTGCAGTTAGGGGAACTCAGCAGCGCGTTTGCGGAACGTGTAGCAAGCGGCTTCATTTGTGATTGTCATGGCGACCTGCGGCTGGAGCATGTGTATGCACTCAAGCAGAACGGGCGACCATCGACTACATCGACGTCCTCAGTGCACTCACCACGCACGCCAAGCTCACCTGGTGTGCGACAAAGAGATCTGGAGCGAGAACGCATGGTGGCGACACCGACTTTGGACCGTGAGCTGGTCGTGCTCGATTGCATCGAGTTTAACGAGCAGTTCCGCTATGGTGACCCGCTGTCGGACGCGGCCTTCCTGATGATGGATCTATGGCGCATGGGGCGACCCGACCTGGCGCGCTTCTTTCAAGACCAGTATCTACTGCTATCGAACCAGGTATCGGAAGTCAATTCCAAGCTCTTTCGTTTCTACGCAGCGTATCGCGCCGTAGTTCGAGCCAAGGTCTCAGGCTTCCGGGTGCTCGACACGCGATTGAGTGATACCCACAGACAACGCGAGACTCAGCGTGCTCGATGCTACTGGATGGTTGCGCTCACGCTGCTTAGTGCACCAGCGGACCGTCCATGTGTTGTGCTTGTGGCAGGACTACCCGCCTGTGGCAAGTCAAACCTGGCGAGAATGCTCGTGGACGACAGTGACGGCAAGGTCATATGGCTACGAGCCGACGCGATTCGCAAGGAAATAAGCAACAACTACCTGTCAAATGCCAATGCCGATGCCAGTGCTACCAATACCACTGGAGATACGAGTTCCTCGGGTGGCGGAAGCTTCGAAGAAGGCTTGTACGCACCCAGGATGACAGAACGCACGTACGAAGAGCTCCTATCTCAGTGCGTGGCCATCGTGCGACGTGGCGGTCGTGTCTTGATTGATGCCACGTTTCGTGACCCCACACGGCGCCATGACTTCTTGCGCGCGGCACACGACGAGGGTGCGTTGCTGGGAATCCTAGTATGCGAATGCGACCGGGAGATCGTGCGTGGTCGCATGCTAGCTCGCAAGAACGACCTGTCGGACGCGACGTGGCAGGTATTTGAAGTCATGGAGCAGCAGTGGTGCTTCCCAGACCAGCGGACCATGCCAGAGTGCTTCACCGTGAACACCGAGAAGGAAGAAGAACTGACGCTCCGACGAGCCAACGGCTTTTTGCGCAAGATCGAACTGCTTTAAGGAAAAGAACAAGAGAGTGAGAGAATGTATTAGGACTGAGGTTGCGAGGACGGTGGCGTCGTCAACTGATGCGATCTGACGGCCGCGCTGGTGCTGGTGCCGGACGAACCCGGAGCTGGTGCTGGTGCTGGTTGCAGTGCTGGCGGACAACAGGAGCAGTGTGGTTTGCCCGCGCAATAAAAGCACTTGGTGAGGACTTTCGAGCCAAATGTGGTCTTCCAATGCGGTGGCCACGTCGCTTCGACCGATGCGCGTTGGCACAGCCGAACGTAGAAGCATGCCAGTCGCGGATATAGGCCATCGAGCTGCAGGCCACAGCGCACGGCGTACGCGATGTTGGTGAAGAGCGTGAAGTCACACAGGAAGGGCTCCGTCTTGTCCACGAGATACTGCTGTCCTTCACCGGCCAAGTATGCCTCCCATAAGTTGAGCTCCGCTTCAAGTAGCGCCCACTTCGCGTCCACGACGGCGGCATTGCGCTTCTCCGGTGGGAATCGCCGCAAGTACACGACCAAGTCACCGACGACGGACAGGATCTCGTTGGCTTCATGCAGTCGTGTCTGGGCCACAGCAAAGAGAGGCAACTCGCGTGGCATACACGGCCTCGTCGGGTACTTGCGTTCGAGAAACTCGAGGATGGCGCCGGATTCGTACACAATCGTGCGTTCCGCGAGGCGCAGCGGGTCGTCCTGGTCGCCCTTGGTCGTCACAGCTGCTTCGGTGTTGGCGTCCGTGTCCACGGGCTCGACTAGCACGGGAATGCGCAAGCGTGGGTTGAGTGCGGCGAAGAATGGCGACTTGAGCACGCCGCTCGAGAAGGACACGCACACGCTGCGCCACTTGAGCTGCTTCTCCTCGAGCGCAATGAGCACTCGCCACGCCTGTGGACTACCAGAGCCCCAGTACACCACTCGCTCGTGCGGCTGCGGCGCTGCCTGGGCCAGTTGCTCGGCACTTGCCACCATCAGCTCGTCGTCACCCATCGTATCGTCCACGGTGTCGCTTTGTTGTGTGTGCTTCTGTCGGTCGTCGTCGTGTGATCAATGGCGTATATAACCAACAGAACGTTAGATCCGTGACCACACGCGTCCGATTGCCATGAATGAATATTTTATTAGTTTTTCGCGCGGACTGTTCCAGACCACACCGACAACTACAGCGACAACAAATGGCGGGCTCACGCATGAGGGATCGCGGCCGCAGTCGGAGCCGCAGCGGGTCCATGGACAGCATGGGGCGACGTCGCCGACGACCCGCCACGAAGGGACGCAATCGTAGCCGCAGTCGTGGCCGCAGCGCGTCGCAATCGCGCTCGTCGTCGCGCTCGTCGTCTCGTTCCCCGTCAAGGTCCAGGTCACGATCTCGAGGACGCCACCACCGTCGAAGCAGCCACCGTCACAGCAGGAGCCGAAGTAGGACGCGAGATGCGTCATTGCGCCATCGAGATCGAGGCCGAGGCCGGTCACGCTCACGATCGCGATCGGCGTCGCGCGATCGCCGGGCGCATCGAGATGACAGGTGCGTCGCACATCTCAAACTACGCATAGAGCCCCATCTGAGCTCATGATGCGTGCGTGTGTGTTGCTGCACAGATCGAGTCGTCATCGAGACAACAAGTCCACTACAGCTACAGCAACAGCGGGATCCGCTGCGGATAAAGCGGCTGCCAACGGTGCTAAAGATGCTTCGACGAATTCCAACGCAGATGCGGCTGCGACGGCATTGGCGACGCTGTCGGAGGAAGAGCAGATGCAGCTGCTCATGGGCTTTGGTGGCTTTGATTCTACCAAGGGAAAGCCTGTCGAAGACAACGCTGTCGGCCCCGCATCAGGCACGGCCCGTAAGGACGTGAAGCGTGAATACCGACAGTACATGAACCGACGTGGTGGCTTCAACCGCCCACTGGATAAAGCATGAAGAAGAACAAGGACATTGCAAACACATTTGATGGATGGCATCATTTTCGTTGATATAAGCAACTCAGGCGCTCTTGTTGGATGGGGACGGCGAGCGCTTGGCGGCGGTCGCTGAGGCATTCGTACTGGCAGGCGCCTTGCCGCCACGTTGGGCAAGCTGTTGGCGGCGCCCTCCCCGGCGAGCGAGGCGCTTGGTGTACTCGGCCTGTGCCTCGGCTCGCTTCTGCTGGGCTTCCAGGCGTCGGCGCCGTTCGGCTTCGAGTCTCGCCTCTTCGGCCACCAGCCATTGCATATACTCGTCTTCGTACTTCATATACAGACGTTCCTCGCTCTCGCGTGCTTGCTCCTGTCGGCGCAGTTCCGCCAAACGCTCCAGCTCCTTCTCCACAGCACGCTGCGTGGCTTCTTCGAGCTCCATCTGCAAGTTTTCACGCAGTTCGCGCTTAAAGTCGCGAGCCTGTTTGAGGAAACGCGTTCGCTTCGCAAGTCGAGCAGCGGCATCATCTTCGCGAGCGCGTTGCTCGACCTGGGCCTGTGCGCGCAGAGTGTCCAGCTCGAAGCCAAAGCGAGCAGCAGGTGGCAATGCGAAGACTTGCGCAGCCAGGTTGTGGTTGTCGTTTTTGTTGTTGTTACTGCCTGGACGATGAAAGCGGTGCGGCGCATGGAGATCCACAACCTCGGGACGACGTGGCAGACCAGTCTTCATATCGACATCAAAGGCTCTGAACAGCGTTTCGTGGTCGACAAAATATTGGTTCTTCTGGATATCCCATTCGAACGCGTAGCGCTGAATGAGTTGCTCGGCATGCTTGCCGCCCTCTTGTGGATGGTGAGCCATCACAACATGCAAGTCTTCAAGCGCAGGCGGCAGTTGGCCCAGTCGACGAAATGCCTCCGCGCGCTGCAGATATAGGTGCACACTTGCCACGGGCACGCGCAGAGCAAAGTCAGTCTTGGTCTTCGTGGCCTTGTCCTTGCATTCACCATCGATAGCACACGTCAAACTCTCAATTGCTTTGTCAAACTGCAGTAGATTCATGAAGGCCAGTCCTTGCAAGTAATACGCCGTCACCAGCTCATGGGTGCCCTCGTGAATAGCTGCGCTTAAGTCATCCAAACAGCCACGGGCGTAGACTGCATGCTGCTCGCGAGCTTTCGCTCTAGACGCCGCAGCTTCCGCGATCTTGCTTCGCAGCTCTTCGTTGTTGTTTGCGTCCAAAGCCACGTTCGGATTGAGCAGCAACTGGCGCTGTTTCGTAGCGCGGGCTGGAGATGACAGTGGAGAAGTCGTCGAATCCTCGTCATCTTCTGGCCGCTTGTCTTGCTTCTCCTGTTTCTCCATCAGCAGCTGCAACTTGCGTTGTTGCTGCTGTGCTTGGCGAGTGGCTACGAGCTCGGCTCCACGTAGCTCTTGTTCGCATTGCTGAATGGTTGGCGAAAGCTCATCAATTGTTTGGGTACACTGCTTGAGCAGCATGAAGCGACAAAGTCCACGAGCAAGACGCTGCTCCACGCGCTGTGATGTCGCTTCTTCGCATGTGAGTGGAGTCGAACCATCTAAGAGCTCCGTCAGGGCTTCATTAGCACCAGCGAAGTCTCCGCGCTGGACCTTCGCAAGTGCCTGGGCGTGAGCTGCGTGCCTTTCTTGCTGGCGCTCTCTCAATGTCGCGTCAAAGCAGTTGTTAGATAGGTCGAGAAAGCACTGGTTCAGCTGCCGCAAAGCTGGCGGTGGCGCTTCAAGCCAGTTATCATGTGCTCGTACTACCTCTAGTTGCTGCAATTCCATCAGTGCTACTGGAAGCACTGTCAGTTGGTTGCTTGACACGTCGAGGCGGCGCAGCTGTCGAAGGCTGCCGAGCGTCACGGGAAGCACGGAGAGTCGATTGTGGTCACACGCTAGCTCCTCGAGCTGTTCGAGGCATGCCAGTTCGTCAGGCAACGCTTTGATGGCATTGAACGAAAGACGCAGAACGCGCAGCAACACTAGCCGTCCGATCGCAGCTGGAACCACCTGGATCTGGTTGCACGACAGATCTAACGTCTCAAGCACGAGGCAATGGGCTAGCACTGGCGTTGGTACACGGCGCAACTCATTGTGGTCCAGCAGCAGCGTCACGAGATACTCTTTGAGCACGTTATCCGGTGCTGCAAGATCGAGCGGCAAGTCGTCCAGGGCATTGTACCCCAGATTGAGGTGTGTTAGTGGTGCGTGATGAAGGAAGTCGCTTGAATCGAAGGCTCGAACATCGCAATGGACCGCGGAAAAGGTGGCCACGCTTCCAAGTTGTGAGAGGCAAGCAGCAAACGCGCCCATGTGCTCGTTGCAGTCCATATCGAGATGCTGTAGCTGCGCAAGCGCTCCAAACTCCGGCGGTAGCTGGTGCAGTTTGTTGTGCGCAATCACCAGCTCACGCAGTGTCTGGAGGTTTCCTACCGAACCTGGCAGCGCTGCGAGTCTGTTGTGCGACACATGACAAACCGCCAGCGCAGGCAACAATCCGAAGTTCTCGGGCAGCGCTTTCAGCATGTTGTGGTCGAGATTCAGGAATTGAAGGGCAGCCATCGATTCCATTTCTTCGTGCAGAGCTTCAAGCTTATTATGACTAAGATCAGCTTCGCGGAGCTTTGTGCAGCGTTCAAGAGATGTCGGCCATGAACCCAGCACGTTGTGATCCAACCGAAGCCTCTCAAGCTCTCCGAGTAACCCGATTCCCACTTGCCACTCGCGTGTGTCTCGTAGCAACTTGAGGTCGCCTTCGACAAATGGCAGGACTGCAAATGCGTTGTAGCTCAAATCAAGCTCTGTAATTGCGCGAAGCTTCCACAGTTTAGGCGAAAACCCCTCGAGGCGATTGTGCGACGCACGCAGCACGCGCAGCGTTATCGTCGTCTGCAGGCTTGACGGCAACCGTTTGAGTGCATTATGGCTCACATCCAGCTCTTCTAAGCGCACAAGGTCTTGGATTCCTGATGGAATCCGGTCAAGTTCGTTGTGCGCCAAGTTGAGTATCCGTAAGGACGCCAAGTTCCAAATGCGTGTCGACAATCGCCATGCTCGTAACCCGCTCAAATCGAGCACTTCTCCCTCTGTCCCGGCATCCTCGACGGCGTCCACTCGCTGCTGCGCAGTTGATCGTGGGTATCGACGCTTTTTCTTGTTCGCATCATCGTTATCTTCGTTATTTTCTTCGTCCCCATCGCCATCACCACCAGCCTTGCTTTCTCTTCCATCCCCATCGTCACCGTCATCATCATCGCCGTCCATGTTGAAGTCCTCTGAGTGTCCATCGGTACCGTCGACTTCGTCGAGATAAGCAAAGAGCTTTGGCCGCTCCCACGTGGATCGCCTGGTCTGTCGGTTTGTATACAACACGTTGCCAGTGACCGCGTCGCGCGTGACCTGGTATTGAAGGCGTAGCAGCAACGCAGCGTGGCGGCGTGCACTCTGACCACGCCATTGTGCCTGTAGCCGCCGTATAGCGTACTCCATGTAAGCGAGGTCGTCGTGCGGTGTCATTGGAGCCGCGTCGAACTCTGGTGGTGTCCATGACGTCTCGCCTGAGTACACGTTGTAGTAGTAAGTTGTACCAGAAGCTTCATCCACAGCCTCCTTCCATGCGTCAGGGCTGTTGGCAGCGCCTGTCGGTACTTGCTGTTCTTCTGGCAATGTCCATGACGTTTCGCCTGTGCTGATGCTGCGCGTGAGCACAGCGAACGACTGCAGTGCGCTGTATCACGACAACTCACATTGGATCGTAGTAGTATGTCTGCCCTGACTCGCTATCGAAGGCTTCTTCCCACGGCATTTTCACGGTGGACGTGCTCTAACTTACTGTTGTTAGAGCCCGAATTCAATCGTCAGAGGTCGCGACGCTTCATGACGGGATGTAGCAAACAGATACCAGGTAAGAGGAACCGATATATGGACTGGGCTGCATCTTAAATATTCAGAGTTAGCTACCGTGGCTCTCAATTTTTTCACGCATCCCCGTGGGGTTTGGTTGAAGCTGCACATGCTGCCCGACTGCGCTGGCGCAGCAGTTCGCTCTGTACTCGCGTCAGCTCCGCCAGACGGTCTTCATTTGTCGAAATGCGTTCTTCCAGCACACCGAGCGTCCGCGTAATAATCTCAAGCTGTCCGACGATGTGCTGCAGTGTCGATGCCATGCTATCGGACGAGTCCTGTGGCTCAGCTACTTTCTGCGGCGCTGACTTGGGACTCAGCATTGCTCTCGATCCGTGACGCACTGCGCTTTGGTTCTCGTCCACCGACAAGTTATCACGGATGTGATGCGAGGCTCCGCTGTTGAGTCTTGCTGATGTTGGTGCTGGCGGTGGCACGGTAGCTGATGCGATACTTGATCGTCGTGCGGTCGGCGACAGAGATCGAGACCGACTGCGGATGCGGTTACTGCTGGCACTGGCACCACGTGAGCGATGCAAACTTGGTGTGACTTTTGGAATGTCGAGATGCAGACACTTATCCATATCTGCTTCCCAGACCATCACAAACGAGTCGACACCACCAGACGCCACAAACCGTGCATCATGCGAGAACTGCGCACAGTTGACAGCGCCGTCGTGACCTTGTAACGTGTACAGCACTTGGCCTTCACGCACATCCCAAATCTTGATACTCTGGTCTTGGGAAGTGGAGACCAGGTAGTTGCCCGATGGATGGAAGCCGACGCTGGTGACACTGGCGTCATGAGCGCGATAATGCTGCACAAGCTTGCTTGTCCGAGTGTCCCACATATTGATGCTGCGGTCGTAGCTACCAGACGCGAGGCACGCACCGTCGGGATGGAACGCCACATTGTTGACAATGCCAGCGTGCTCGTAATACGTGTGCACGCACGTTCGTTTCTCTTTATCCCACAATTTGACCGTCTTGTCGTCGCTACCGGACGCAATGACGCGGGCGTCCGGGCTGAACTGCGCAGACCGGACCCAGTTGCTGTGGCCCGTGAGCGAGCACTGGAAGCGCCGCGTGGGAAGCGCCCACAGCTTGATCGACATGTCGTCCGACGCAGTGAGCAACTCCTGCGCGCAGTACGAGAAACACACGCTGCGCACGGCTCCAGCGTGTGCCTTGATCGCCACGGACTCACCTTTGACCGTCGGTGTCCACAAGCGCACCGTTCGGTCTTGCGAAGCTGACGCCAACACGTCACCCGACGGCGAGAACGCCAGCGCATGCACTGGTCCCTTGTGGCCGACGTAGCGGAATGCTCGCAACTGGGGCTTGAAGTTCCACATCAGCACGTTGCAGTCCACGGATGCTGAAGCCAATTGCTGCATGTTTGGATGGAACGCAACGCTAGTGACGGCGGATTTGTGGCCGCGGAACGTGCGCTCCAACGACGGGTTGTGCAGCGCCAACGGCGCTGGCGATGGCGTTCCCATCGCGGCAATCGGCGCCATCTTCCGAGATAGTGTGGCGGGAGCGGTTGCTCGAAGGTCGCTTGACGCAACCTCTAAGCAAATGTTGCACGAAGGTGGGGGGCTGCGCAGCGATCTTTCGTGATTGTGGCGTGTGGTGGATGCTGGATGACGGACAATATGGCGATGGCAACACGATGGTAACGACGGATTTCAGCGTTAATTTGCACATTAACTTTGCCAGCAGTCGAGCGCGGCATGTCGTAAAGCGAAGCCCGCTTCTTTACGGAGAGATTGGAACGTGGGCTATCGCTACTTGCGGGCATTGCGGAAGCGTTCGTCGACGTTCTGCCAGTTAATCACCTGCCAGATCGCGTTCAGGTAGTCTGGGCGGACATTCTTGTACTGCAAGTAGTAGGCATGTTCCCACACGTCCACGCTACATGGAAAGACGTACAACAAGTCAGCCACTCGGGTCAATCGAACGCATTCGAAGCTGATGGAACGTACCCAAGCAATGGCACCAAGCCGGTCGTCGACAACGGATCCTGGTTCGGCAACGTCGCGATTTCAACGCGCTTCTGCACTGGGTTGTAGCCCAACCAACCCCAGCCCGAGCCTTGCACGGCAGCAGTCTTGGTGCTGAAGGTCTTCTTGAACGACTCGAAGCTGCCGAACTCCTTCTCGATCGCCTTCAAGAGCTCACCATCTGGGGCATCACCACCACCGTTGTTCTTTGGCGCCAAGTTCGTCCAGAAGATCGAGTGGTTGATGTGGCCACCACCGTTGAAACGAAGCGCTGGCTGGAGCGCGATCATCTTGGCGTGGTCACCCTTGTGCTCTGCCTCGGCATACTGCTCCAACGCTGCGTTGTAGTTGGTCACGTAGGCCTGGTGGTGCTTCTGGTGGTGCAGCTGCATGATCTCGCCTGAGATCACTGGCTCCAGGGCACCGAAGTCATACGGGAGGTCTGGCAGCTTGACCGTGGCAATGCCACGCGTGGCGGTTGACAACGGACGGATCGTCTTCTTGGCGTGGGCGAGCATTGTTGATGCGGGCGAGCACTGGGATGTCGGATACTGATCCAATTCGAGGGGTCAGACCTCAAAACTGTTGAATGTTTCTTTCGGGAAGGGTGTTTTAAACAATTTGTCAGGAAAACACTGCAAATTGCAGTATTGCAGTCTGCAATGCTGATCAATGCGTTGCTGAGTTTAGTGCGAAAAGGGAGCTCACTTCTATGAACTTTATCGGACTCTGACGGGCGATTTTTATTTATACTTCAGCGGGCCCATTGATCGGATGAATTCCTATCGCCGATATTCTGACCATACAGAGCTCCATACTATTCCGCAACCCTTTCCGCTTTGGGAAATTTTCGGACCTTTGTGCCCGAGACCAATTAGAAATAAAAACGATACCAACATTTGGTATCGTCTTTTTTCTAACTTGTATATGAGACCACGTAAACAACCTTGATATTATCGGCTCTGTACGAAGCCAAGCTAGAGCCACCACGTGAATCACCAGCTGTTGAGAAGACCCTCGCAGGAGTCAAGAACCCATTTTCAGAAATGTATATTTGCAAAGAGCTTTTTTCTTCCTGAGAACAACAACGTGCCTAAACTGTGAAAAACACCGAGAATCAGCGTAAAGAACGCAAGCAACGCCAAAACAACGGGTCCAGGTTGTACACTCCGCGCAGGAACTATATGCGCACTTGGCGAATGCGCTGATGCGTGCCTCAATAAACGCCAACGCCGCCGCCACGCTGGCCACATGCCTCGACGGGATGCACCAAGGCGCTAACAATGCCGCTCTTCCATCCGCATTCTCCAAGACCCTCAATTAGCCAAATCTACAGAACATGAACGCGCTATAATGATATGCACAGTGTGTGTTTAATTGTTAGTAGCGCGTCTCGCCGCCGTTCTTGAGCACTACGTCCGCCATCCGTGTTGGCATGCTCTTGACAAGTTCTTTCAGGTAGCTTGTGGAGATATCCGCCCACGATAACTCAATCTGCCGCCTCAACTGGTCGATGGTATCGAACTGACGCCCTCCATGGTAAACTTTGCGCGCAAGCAGCCCCCACACGTTCTCAATTGGATTGAGATCGGGGCTTTTGCTTGGCCATTCCATCAGAGTCACATTATGAGCTCTCAAAAAAGCTTTTGATTCCCCTGACACATGAATTGACGCATTATCGTGTTGCAAAATGCCGTCATTTCACCCACTCGATCCTGGATGCATTCCAGGAAAGGAAAGAGATACTGCTGCAACGTGGAGCAGGCGGTCGAGTTCTGTCTCCCAGACAGCATGGCCAAGCGGGACTTACCGTATTTGGAGATAGCAGCCCAGATCATGACGCTTCCGCCACCACTGACGCGCTTGGAGTAAAACTCCGGCGCATCCCGTAGGTCGCGCCAGTAGCAGCGAAAGCCATCCGGACCGTCCAAGCTAAATTTCTTCTCGTCTGAGACGATAGTGCGATCCCAGATTGCACTGTCGCGCATGTTCTTGACCGCGAACTCGCACCGGGCCTTGCGGTGGCGAGGGCGTAGATGTGGAGCCTTCCTTCGCTTTGCATATTTCACGTACGATCTCGACTTGAGTATGTAGAGCACAGTAGACGGCGAGACGGGTACTGACAATGTGGCGGCGCTCTTCTTGGCAAACATGTTCTTGCGCAGGGCGTTGCGAAAGATGCGGCGGACGTCTCGCTTGGTCAGTTGCGTGCGTCTGCCGCTTCGCCCACGACGGTTTCGGCGGTCTGGATCGCGCAAGTAATTGCGGACACACCCATCGGATCTGTTCATGCGACGTGCGATCTCCCTAATCGCAATCCCATCGCTGTGCCATGCTTAAATCTTGCCAATCTCGACGTCGGACAAGAGCGGCCCTCGCGGCATCGTGTGTGACGGTACGAAGCCCGCGACAAGCCAGATGAGAGCGCCGGAAGGCTGGCCACGTGGAGGGACTTGAAATTACAGAAATAGACGCGGTTTGGACGAGAATTACAATTAAACACACGATGCGCATGTGGTTCTTGCGCGTACCGATTTGAAGGAATGCGGATTTTCGTTTTTATCGAGCGGGCTGACACCAAGGCCATTGTGCACATAACCTTGTCGTGGCAAGGATCATACTATGGCAAAGCGGCAGCTGTCGAGGCGAACGCCTTGTTTCTCAATTGAAAAATTTCTTGGTGCGTATACAGTTCCTGCGCGGAGTGTACGTGACACGTCAAAAATGTCCAAATTCATTACTGTCCATTTCAGTTAATATGCGACTCATTGTGAGGCGCAAAAGAGCCATCTGACAAAGCAGCCGTGGTGCCAAAAATACGGCAGCGTTGGCGTCGGCGTTGATTCGCAGAGACGATCCATGGGCAGAGGGGACGGGTGCTGCCTGTTGCGTGTCCATTGCTCATCTGACGCCGGCGCACGGCCTCGGGAGAAATGGAGGAATCCTCGCCTCCTTGTGCCGATGAGCGTCGCAAGCGTCGCTTTGGCGTGATTTCGAGGGACACCGTATCGCGATCAACGACTGTCGAACCCACTTTGAGCTCAAAGTAAAACAAGGCTCGCGTTGCAATATTTCGCGGCCGCTTGATTACACGACTGAGGTTTTCAATATCCATCGCAACACAGTCATCCAGCTGCGTAAGCGGCTGGAGAATGGAGCGCCATTCGAGGACAGCGATGAGAGAGACAGGCCAATGCAGGTGCCATTCCGTTTTGCCGGCATCGTTCGCGAAGACATGTTCACGATGTACGCACAGAAAAAGCACGTGACGCTCGACACATTGCTCAAACCGTTGATGACGAGAGACACACTGGAATGGATGGTGTAGGCTGTGACGCTGCTCCATTTGTCGGATCGCTGTAGAGAAGACCCTTCTCGCCAATCACGTTCATCCACGCACAATTTAGCAGCTCAGCGCTTAAGCGAACCACAAAGTCCCGGTGCGGATCTCGCGTGCTTCCCGTCTCTCCAGCCATCTTGGTGCAGATGTATGCATTGCAGCGTGCAATGTCAATAAACGCCATCGGAAGTTTCTTGTGCCACTTGTTGAACGTGTGACCATCGGCAAGAGAGAATCTAGCGCGGAGTTGGTCCAAACGATCAACTCCCTGCATCGCTTGATTGTAGTTCTTGACAGCAGTGGGCGCTTGAAATTCCGTCCGTGTTTGTCCGACCATGTGAATATGGTCGATGCGTCGGCATTGGAGACAATGTTGACGACAGAGCCATCTGCCTAAGATTCACCGACAATCCTGTGCTTCAGTTCCACTCCTTGTCGATAGGCCCCCCGCTTGACTTTGTCGGTCTTACTGAGCATAAACGACTTCGGACCAAACTTGCTGTTTTTACGACTAGTTCCTCTGCCGTGCAGACCTTTGACGTGAAGGGTGTCAAGCAGTTGGCACGAAGCGTAGTAGTTGTGCGTATTGACAATTCGCTTTGACCCAAAGATTGGCATGGTAACTTCCAACACAACCTTCCGAACATCTTTGGATGCACTGTCGTTGCTTCATGACTGCATTTCTCATCTTCGGTATAGAGTACGCCAAGACGATCCCCACTGCCGCTTGCACAATGCAACCGCAAATTGTACGCCAACCATGCTGTGGAGCAGCAACATGCGTAAATCTTAAAATGATATTTGCCAGTCGGCTTGATCGCACTGAACAAAATCAAATGACGACCGTACTTTGACCGACAGGCAATGCTGGATCCATCTGCAACCACATTGCGGCCGAGATCAACGTACTTCTTACCCGAAGCTTGACCATGTTGATCAGCGGACGAATTCTTGCGACAGGATCGCGCGCTTCAAATCTTCGGGCGTCGCTCCAAACCGAAAGCATATGTTTTTGCGAATCTGTTTGAATCGCCTCAAGCTCATGATACCTTCTAATCTAACCGATGACGCATTGTACATCAGGGTTTCGGCTTGATCTCCCCGGTAGTTCGCGTGTTCACCCTTGTCAACCGTGGACATGCAGAACAGGATGCCAAGAAACTTGATCAACTCTTCCAGCGTCAGACTTAGCTCCTTGTCAGCGTCGGCATACCGATTGGAGTTCTCGACCACTTTTTGCTAACATGGCAACCGCAAAAATGCAAAAAAACTTGACGACGCAGAGTGGACGAACAGGTGCAGACGTTCTGTCTTGAGCCGAGTTTCGGTGGCACCATCTGGATGCGTGTACAGATCTTCCGGTGCGCTGATATGTACGTCTGGCTGGAAACCCATACTCCGGAGCTTCTCGACTTCTTCCAAATGAATTGGCGCTGGTGGTAATCACTCACAAAGCGATTATCAGCTCTCCTTGACCATTGTTGAGCCACGCATTGTATCGTAGTTGGAGATACCTTCTTTGACCTTACTCCACGGAATGTAGTGCACGTGGGACGTCGTCGAATCAAATTCATCTGGAACCTCTCGATCGTTCTTCTATTTCTTGTGACGAACAACAACACCGACAAGGTAGAGAGATCTGACGTCACGATACAAACGGGAAGGCATCCAATTTTCTTCTTGAGGAGGAAACGCGACACGACGTCCCACAACGTCCTCCTTGGCTCCCTCACAGGAAGTTATCTTGCTGGACTTTTTCGCACCCGCTTTGATGTTTCATGTGTTGGGACTGGCTTCCACTTCGCAGTTTTAGCTTGATAGCACGCCTAGCTACAGTAGCACGTTTCTCCAAAATCTTCAATTCCTAGTGATTGTGGCAATTCGTTCGAACACATGTGGTGAACGGGTTGAAGGCATTGCGCACATTTAGGACCAGCAACCTCATCTTCCTTGCTTCTTGCTTTCCGTCAAGTGTTCGCTGTTGCAGGCGCTGGAGGTACTTCACCCTTCGCTTCCTCTTCAGTGGCTTCCTCTTCAATAAAGTCGCTATCATGACTATCATCACGATACACAGTCAACCCACGCTTCCTTTTTCGATTGGAATGTCCTTCGTCTTCTAATAGATCTTGAATTTGAGTGGTAGAGGCGTCTTCAGAGTGATTGCGGTCTCGGTATTGCTTGACCAAATTCTGTGGAATAGCGTCGACCGGCTCCCAAGTAGGCGTAGTGTACCCCTTCCACTGGACAAGTACTGTGCCGTCGGGTTTTCATCCAATACTGCTTCAACAACGTATTCTTCGTCACTTGACTCAGCTGGAATCGTTTTCCGTTCTGTGTTTGGTTCTAGGAAATTTCGTTCATTTGACGACCTACGCCTCCTCATCTAACCTGCGAAACCAAAACTTTAATACAGGTAAGTTTTTTATTGACGTAGTCCCAACACTACTACGATGGGATCTTGGTTGACATCGCCAGCACTGCAGCGGTGTTGTGCCCACCAATGCTAACGTACCTGCTACCAGGGGGCTGGTGCGATGTTGAAAGAGCGCAATGGGCGTGATTTTTCCGCCCTTGGCATCGATTCGTCTGCTCCTACACGTTTTCAGATAAAAGCATATTTGCCATGTCTTGGTAGCACACCTATGGTGATGTACCTGCTTTCAGGGCTGGTGCGAAGCCGTGGAAGCGCAATTGGCTCGATTAGCCCTCCGTTGGCACCAATTCGTCTGCTCCGAAACGTTTTGAAACAAAGCAAACTTTGCTTCTTGCCAATCCACCAATCAAAATTGTTCGAGAAGATGATTGGCCAAAATGATATAAACCGTACTACGTGAGACCATATTTATTATCCAATCAGAGCGCAATCTCATTTTGGCCAATCACCTTTGTGAACAATGGAGAAGATCATCAAGACACATATGACGTACCCTACTATATGCTCTTTTCATTATTGTTCTCGTCAACCATGCATCCGAATGTTACCAAACTGGTGGCAAACGATGTGCAATACCATGCGTTAAGTACGTGCATAGCGATAGTTCATCGGCCTTATAGAATATTTAACTCACCCAGCGCCGAGCTTATCGCCGATTTTCCACGATAAGCATTTTCTATTGCTACTATGGGAGCCTCGGAATTAACCTTACTGCGGGTCGGCCAATCAAATTCGTATGTGATGGCTTGAAGCCTAACCACGATTCTCAATGATAAGTGAGATCAGCCCTCTGATTGGCTAAGTCTAATCACGAATTGCTTGGTCGGTGATCACTAATTCGTGGCTGGAGCAGTTGTCAAGAAATAAC
>NSDO01000058.1:189810-206055 GCA_002286825.1 Lagenidium giganteum | reverse complement strand
GTTCTTGTACCACGAGCTCTTCGAGGCAGCTGATGGACAGAAACATGGCTGGCCGTCTTCCGTGCGAGGACCGTTGTGGAGGGTCAACTGACCGTAGCTGGCAACGTTCGAGAACGTACCGAAACCACTAAAGTCGTAGGCACGCTTGTCAGCGGCATCCTGAGTGAACATCTCGAAAATGTCGAGTTCACCCCAGTATGGCCAGCCGTTACCGACACCAAACTGGTTCTGCAACTTGGTGTTCAGCATCCAAATGTTGGTGTCACTGGTCTCCGATCGCTCCCATTCAATGAGCACAATCTTCTCACCACCCCATCCCTTCTTGGTACGGATTGGCTCGGCCGAGTTAGCAGGCGTGAGCTTGATACCGCCATCCGTGAACACGCTGTCACCGACCGATCGGCCACTCGAGTACTCCCAGTTGGAAGGGTTGGTCCAGTCAAAGTCCACAGCGTGGAATGGAAGGATTGGACCGTCCGTTGGCGAAGGAGTAGGGGCTTCGGTCGATGGGGAAGGAGATGGCGTTGGCGTTGGAGTGGTCGAGTCTAGATAGCACGATTGAGCCGGTTAGTACCATGACGATTGGATTGTCACGAGGAGATAACGGAAACTTACTGCCAGAGATAACGCCAGCCTCCAACACGGCGTTGCTCGAGCCAGAGCGCGAGGACGCGGCGCTCTTGGTCGAGTCCGAGTCGGCAGCATGGACGCCACCAGCCTCCGAGTCGATTTCGGTGAAGGCATGCGTTGGGGTAGGCGCTGGCGTCTCCTCCGTCGATTCGTTCTGTGGGAAAAGAGACGTTAGAATTTAGAAGATTCCTCTCGGAGATGGGCTCGAGCTGTAAAACTCACCTGACCCGACGAGGTGCTGGCTTCCTTGCCGCCACCGGTGCTCACACCGATGGAGATACCGATGATAACAATACACAAGAGAGCGAGACCGGCGATGATCGGCTTCTTGCGCGCGGCAAGCTTCTCCTTCAACTGGGCCATGTCGTCCTTCTCATCGTAAGCCGCTGGCATGGCGTTGTCGAGACGCTCATTCGCCCGGGCGGTGTTCTCTTCCATGTACTGAGTCGTCATGTTCGTCGCTTGATTCCAGTCACTCCGGTCGTGATGGATTTATCGATCGCTCTCTTCTTGTCGTCGATGGAATGTAAAGAAGTCGGCGAAACTACACGTCAAGTGATACGTGTGGCGCGCTTCGTTCAATAAGGTCGTGCCTCGCTAAGACTCACTCGCTCTCTCGCAGGTGTAACAAGGACTGACTGGGGGAGGGAGTCCGTGCCAACCAGATGAGGAAGGGGCAATGGCACCAGATGGAGGAGTCGCCTCACGTGAACATGCGGTGCACAGCGGGAGGAGTCCGAACGAGTCAGTGCTCGTGGCTCGCCTTTGTGTACGGCCGTCGCGTTGTGGGATAGGAGAGGAAAAGGCGGAGAGACGGAAGAAAGAGATCCAACGAGTCCAGCTCGTGCTCTAACTAACGGTCACGCAGGCGAAAGTTTACCCATGTGGGCGTCCACTCTCGCGCGTGTACCCCTTGCCCTGCACGACCAGCTGGTACACGTTGCGTGCGGCCTTGTGTGAACCAAAGTGGGGCGGCAACTGGACGATCCGCACAGACACAGCCACACAATTAGTCGAGAAAGCCAGTGGCCGGTCAAGAAACCAACGTCCACCTGGCGCAAAGGATAGCACACTCGACACGGCAACACACGTCACTAGCCCTACCCACCGAAGTGGATTGAACTGGTTCTTGTTCCTGTATAAACGCATATCCCACATTGTAGCTTTACTTTTTGTCACAATTGAATATTAGGAAAACACTCTATATCCGCATCCACGGCGCAAGACGTTGCCAGTGCTTTCTCCGGCTTCCTTGGACCAAACGCGACCATCGAGCGTGACAAGATCACCTTCACAGGATTGCTTGGCGTCGCAGCCTGTGACAACCAATGTGAACACCCGGTTGCTGCCGGTTGAACTTGTGGCTTCAATGAGCTTTTCAGTGCCTTCGCAGTCGACACGTTGACGGATTGGCCATCACGAGATGAGATGTGCGAGCGTTTGTCCATTGCCACGAGCCACTCGACAGTTTCCTGCTGACTTGAATCGATTGCAATCATCTGTGCTGTCCATTTTCGAACCAGGCAGATGAGATCGTCCGCTGAGAACAAGAAGACTGACGCACGACTGCTCAGGACTTTGGCACAACCGATCCCTGGTGTGCAGAAACACCAGGCTTGTCATGAGATCAGGAGCAATCCTCGAGCTCCACCAGAGACAGACCTCTCGATCGTTGATTTGATGAGACAGCACTCTGTCCTGAGTCAGCTTTGCCCCCCTTCCTGTTCTTTTTTTCCGTAATAAGCAATCTTCCTCGAAATCAACCGTCACACACATACAAATCCAGTAGTACTCTACACCGAAGGTGCTGGTGATGACGTTGGGCGTTCGTAGAGTCCAACGTGGGGATTAATTGCGCTGGGTTGCGTGTACATTGGGGGCCAGGACTCGTCCTAGTACGTGGCTACATTCTAGAAGGTCCTCCGAAGGTCGCTCGAAGCGTGACGGTCCACTCGTCTGAATCATCCAATTTCACGATCCTGCAACACGAGACGAGGTGACCTCATGCGCTCGGCCAAGCGCAGCGACGCGCCGTCGCTCACGTCCCTGGCCTCCATGACGTCGCTGATCAACGGCGACGAGCGTCTGCGCGGCACGGTGGCCAAGAAGAACGTCGGGTTCCTGCGGCAATGGCGACAACGGTGCGAACAAGCTGGAATGGGACGGTCTTGTCGGTGTTTTCTGACTGTACTAATGGGTTTCTAGGAACATGGTGATCTCGGCGGACGGATTCCTGCGGTATAACAAGAAGACACGTGATGGGTGAGTGCTGGTAAACCCTGGGAATGAATGACGAGGGTGAACTGACGATGGTTGTGATCATAGGGTCCGGTTGAAGGAGCTCGATCTTGTCAAGGTACGCGTCATATGACAACAAAAGCAGCTGAATAGATAGCTAACATGCTGTATGACGAATGGAACAGGCGGATATCTCCCATACGGTCATGCTGCAAAACGGACATTACTGTATCGAGATCCAGTCGGGCCAAAAGCACTTCCACTTGGGCTTTGACGACCGCTATGAAGCGCTGGAATGGCAGGAGATGCTGTTTGAAGCTGCCGACGAGAATGCTGCTGGGCGTCGCGCGTGGGTGGCGAATTTACGACACGCGCTGACGCTCAACCTTCGAGATCGGCGGGAAATCATCTTGACACAGATGTCGGACCGAGACTGGATGACCGAGTGGAGCTTTTGCTGGCGGTGGGTGCCTTCTCCTTGAGTTTTATCAGTTGCATTTGATGTTAAGTATTGGGTTTGGTCCGCAGTGCGTTGACAAGCGGACGAAGCGAAGACGGCACGTCCAAGAGACGACGTTTGAAGCGCCTTTATACGGTATGAGACTCAACCGCGAATGCACTTTGACGATTTATCGCTCAACTAATCATTCTCCTTCTTGTAGATCTGGTTACAGTTCCACTTGTTCTCGGAGATCGTTGCCGAGATCTTCTTTGCGTCAGTGCAAACGCGTCAAGCAACGCCCCCACCTTTCTCTGGGGATAGCTCAGTTGTGTACAGTGAAAGCGATCGCAACTCGAATCAATCGTATACAGACACAGCCTCCTCAATCGGTTCACCACGTGGGACACCACTCCCAATCAATGAATCGCCTCAAGATGACGACGTCGATGAGCTCCGTCTCAAGACTGTTCGGATCCAGTTTGGATCAAAGACCTGGCGTGGTCACAAGCGACTCAGCAAGGAGGTGTCAGAGCTCGCGGTCTTTCTGCAGACGTTGGATCAGTTGCTAACTGGCAAGGAAGCTGAAGGCATCTTCGCCAAGTTCCCGATCGTTCCTCTTCAGACAGCGTTCACCATGCGAGAGGTTCGAATTGTGGCGAGTGCTCAGCTCGGACGCAGTGATATCGAGATCATCCCATACGACAAGCGTGACTTGAGTGATCTCATTGGGTACATCCGATCAGTCGACGCAATCGGCCTCTTCCCATTCCGCGACATGCCCGAATTGTGGGTTCATAGAATCAAGGGAAGTCCCGATGGAACGTTGGTGCGAGCAGCGTCTCGCTACGACAACGTCCTTCAGGAAAGTCTACGATCACACCTTGTCTATGGTGTGCTGCTGCGATCGAACGGAGGTTTTGAGGTGCTGTCTTCGCTCGATGTGAACGAGCTAGCAGTCGGAAAGATGTCTCGTTGGGCACCTGTGCTAGATCTCGTCTGCCACATGCTGAACCCTGTCCTTGAAGAACCAATCAACAAGGCTGCGAGGGATTTCTTCCTTAAGAGACCCAAGAGCGTGTCGTTCCGTGGGGATGTGGTGATCTCAATAGACCCAGAGAAGTGCCGCCTCCCTTTGGATCTGAAGGAAGCCTTCGTGTTAAAGAACCAGATCGATTTGATTCCACTCATTCGGCAAATTGACGAAGTCAAGCAGAGCAACAGTCGATTGCGAGGCATAGGGGACATCAACACCGGCGGAGTGCAGTTTGAGCGAGGTTTGAACATGTTGATGGAGCTGGAAGGTCGTTTGAAGACGTTACTACGCCGACATATTGTTGATGTCGCCGAACGATTGGTGACACTTGGTGATGCTACCATTGGTAGTCTCACAGCAACCGAAGATGGCCTTGACTTCAGGAATCGAAGCCAATCGTCTGTAGCAGCGATGGTTGGGCGATATGAACGTGGTCCGTCGAACGCTCTCTACGTGTTTGACACGCTTCACCTTCGACGGGTTCTTCGAAAGAGTGGCGTCCAAATGCGCTTCCTCCCACTCGTCTACGCCTATCTCGACCCGAAGCGTCAACCTGGAACGTGTTTGCTTGTTGCAAGTGAGATCATTGCTCGCATCGCCAAGAACCTCTTCCAGTTCCGGCTGTACAATGATCAGAGCGCGCCCAAAAGCCGCTGGCAGTCGAGAAAAGCACGACTGGTTCAGTTTATCAACACCATCATGACCGGTATCACGTCTGAAAACAGCCAATTCTGGCAAGTGGACGCGCCAATCTGGCTTCTCCTCGGCCCCATGTCGTCCTCATTCCCACTGGCGGAGCCTGGTACATTCCGATTCGACCGTCCAATCGATCTGTACCGACAAGCTATCAAGTTCAACCCCTCGGTTCTCTTCACGTGCTTGCTCAACACCTTCCAAGTATTCCTCGCAGGGTCGTATTCCCCTGTGGTTGATGAGCTCCGGTATTTCTCGCTTCCATTCCTCCGAGGAGAAGATCAGTTGTCGTTTGTGAACGAAGAAGTCGATCCCAAGCTTGCTCTCGGTATTCACAAGGGATGGCTGAAAGCCGGCTCGCAATTCTTTCGACGCCACTTTGCCAGTGTGAAGAAAGCAGAGATGAGCGACGATCTGATGTCACCGCAGGATCACGAAGAGGAAAACGATCGCGAGTTCTTTGACGAGCTGATCCGGCAGTTCCGACGACGGCTGAATATCCAACACGCCACGCGTTTGGAAGAGACGGTGCGCATYACTGAGATCAATCAAATTCTGCGTATGCAGCTGCTCGGTGCTCGTGATGCAGTTCGAGAGGAACAGCTTGATGCTGCAAAGGAATTAATCGTAAAGGTGTACGAGAGTCTCACTGTGCATCAGCATGTGGCCGTCCCAGTGGAAGTGAAGATTGCTTTGATGGTGATTGAAGGGCTCGTTGACTCGAGTTTGTTGCCTGCTTCTCATCAACGACAGCTCAATTTGATTCGTCAATGGTACGAATTGATCGATTGGCTGCGATTCTTCTATCGCCCATCTTCGCGGGCACAAACGGTGTCAGCCATGTCGACACATCCACTCGCGCATGCCATCTTACTGATGATCGACGAGTGCAAGCAAGCTCTGTACGACTCACCAGATTACTCTCAACGCGAAGTGAGTGTAAGTGCTCAGGTTCAAGACGTTCARGCGACTCGAGTGTGGGAGGAGGTAATCCCAGCGATTGATCGACAGTGCTATCAGGCTGTCACTGGTAACCCAACTGTCAGTGCCTTCACGGCTAGACTGGATCGAAGCAACTCTCTTCCTGTTATGCCAAACGGGATGCACCCTCTGAGTGGATCCGGTATCTTGAGGAGAACATCGTCTTTCCAAGGAGGGGGACCACCCATGAGTGCGCAACCGATGCGTGCGCGTCCACCAGTGTCCGCACGCGAAAATCTGCTGCAAGTACTCGATTGTTTCGTTCTCACCGAGTTTGCGTACGGTAGCTCGTGGTGGGTCCCAGCGCTTTGGCTTGATGCGCAGCATCGAGAAGTGCCGTTCCCACAGATGCCTCCAGCTTCGGAAGACTTGGATTTTCCTGGTCTCCCATTGCTGTGGGGAAGACCAAGTGGTTTGTCGCTCGATGATGAGTCCAAGCTGGCTTCGACAGATGTCGCAGGTACCAAGTGCAGGCCGCTGAGGGCCAGTGAGATCAAGCCGCTTCTCCTCCCGTTGCCTGCTCGTCGAGTCATCTACGTCTCCTGTGGTTACAGACACACTGCGCTCATCTCAAGTGATCGTCAGCTATACACTTTCGGCTATGGTGAGTGTGGACGACTCGGTCACGGGGACGAAGAACCTGTGGATGTACCTAAGCGAGTGGAGTTTTTTGCCGATCTGCGAAATACGACAGCACGATCCAGTGTCGCCCAGGTCTCGTGTGGGCGTGAGCATACGCTCACTGTTTTGCAGAATGGTGATGTATACGGCTTTGGCTGGGCAGAAGCTGGCCGTCTCGGTACTGGAGAAAGCGGCAGTGTGTTTCTCCCAACCAAGGTCGAGGCCCTACGTGATATCCAAGCAGTGGCGTGTGGTCGCGAGCACAGCTTGGCGTTGAACACATCCGGTCAAGTGTTTGCGTTTGGTGCAGGCTTTGGTGGACGTATTGGTAATGGCAAGGAAGAAGACGAGGAGCTGCCTGTTCATATTGAAGCGCTGTCGAGCGAAATTGTGGTGGCGATTGACGCTGGCGAGTGCCATTCGTGCGCTGTGACGCAAGACGGCAAAATGTTCACATGGGGCTTCGGCAGCTCAGGCGCACTTGGCACTGGCTCAAGAGAGAATGAGCTTGTTCCTAAGAAGATCGAGGGCCCATGGAAAGACAATGATGGAGAGTGGGTCACCTCAGCTGCTTGTGGGAGCTATCACACTCTGGCACGAACAAACCAAGGTAGATTGTACGGTTGGGGTGACGCTGCCGCTGGACAGCTCGGTGAAGAGCTCCTTAAGAGCGAGGACATGGTGGTGCTGACCCCACATGAAATCGAGCTCGCTGTTGCGAACGTGGGGGAAGTCGAGTTGATCAGCCAAGAAGTACGGGACATTGCTTGTGGCACATTCATGTCGGCCGCATGCAGCACCGATGGCCAGTTGTTTGTATGGGGATCGGCAGCTGCTGGAAATGGAGCGCAGTTGGATCCAGAGGACGCAAAGATCAAGCGTGTAGATGTCTTCTGGGACTCCATGATCAGCCAAATCTCGTGTGGTATGTTGAGTTGCATGGAGTGGATACGCTGACCTGTCGTCACTCATTTTGTGTGCTGTCTATTCTAGGAGCGTACCATTCGGTTGCACTGACCTCGACGCCGCAGTTTTGCTGAACTCTTCTCAGATCTTCAGGCACTGGAACCACCGCCTTGTGTTCCTGAGAAATCGGTTTCGTGTCGGAAAAGTGAGGACTCGTCGTCGTCAGAGCCGTGTGACACTGGATCGCCGTCAAGCAGGAAGGGATGTTGCACTTGCGCTTTGATTGTGTAAGAAAGGCCATTCCGGGTCTGCTCAAGTCGGACTTGTTGATACCATGCCGACGAATGTTATCACGAGCCCGGCGCATGTCCATGTGAATGTGGGGTGTCAATCACCTCGGCGACATGGTCCGACGGCTCTGCAGCTCGACATCTTGCGGCGACAACGACAAGCAATGCGAAGACAGGGATCTTATAGCGATGTGGTGAATGGAACGAAGTGTGCGAGTCCTATTAAGGTGTTTCTCTATGGTTGGAATGTGCTCATTATCCTGCTCGGTCTCGGCTTGCTTTGTATTGGCTTGTATCTCCTGTATTATCAAGGCAATGCGCATCTGGTCCCCACACTCGCGTACAATCTCGCCATGTATACTGGTCTGGCACTGGCGCTTGTCTCGTGTGTGGGATTATTCGGTCTTCAACAACAGCGTCGGTGTACAACGGATGGGAGCAGGAACTATGTGCTTGGGCTGGTACGTCTCTCTCTTGCCGACGCGAACAAAGCCAGGGTTAATGTCGTTTGTTCTTGAGTAGTTCATTTTGCTTGGAGCTCTTGGCGCCATCGTGATCAGCATGGGCGGGATAATCGCGTTGACATTAAAGAAAGTCGCGGACTCTGCCGAAGCCAACGATTTCACAGAGATGCGAGTCAAGCCTTTCGAGACGGCCGTGATCACGCTGCTGGACGGATACGTTAAAGACGACCCGAATGGCTGGCGAGAAATGCAAAACTCGATGCGATGCTGCGCTTATGCGAGTGTCTACGACTTGCGTTCGTATTCCAAGACGGAGTGGGACGAATCCGTCCTGGCGATGGTGAATTCGACCAACAGCGTCAGTGGCCGATACTGTTCGAGAAAATCCGCCGATTGTCGGGCAGTTGACGGTGTTCCGTGTCCGTTGAGCAAACGCACATGGTGTCGTGAGGAGGTTCTTAGTCTCATTGTTGGCAATTACTCTCTCCTTGGTGTGTACGCCATCGTCATCGGATGCTGTGAGGTACGCATCTCTGCATGCTACTCATATTCAGGTGGTRGTCTCATGCGCTCTGTGTAGCTGGTAGCTGCGGCGTTGTCCTTGTTCACGCTACTGTGTGACGTTCGTATGCTCAAGACCAAGTCCCCCACCATAGAGATCCCTCAGGTCATTCTAGCGCCGATTGGAACACGGTAATACATCGTCAATCACTCGTCGTTCGCTCTGAGGTATTACCTGTGCTTTGTGGTGATGATGCTAATGTCTTGCTTCTTGAACAAGATCTTCTACCTGGAAGATGCCGCGTCGTGCTGCTGTCATACCGAATCCTTCACGAGAATCTCCAGTTCAGCACAAAGCCACTTTGATTGACAAGAAATCCAAGACCCCACCGCTTGTAGAAGTAGTAAATGCGCCATCGACACGAGATCCGCAACCCACCACTCGACGTGTGGATATCATCAAGCAAGCCCCATCGCCTCAAAAAAGCAGCCTCGTATTCAAGCCTGCTCAGTTTGCGGTGACCAAGAAGATTGTGCGTCCACCCAAGTATCATGAAACCAAGGCCTTTCGAGGCAAAGAGAGCGTCGTCAGTTCTACCCTGGACATGCCATGGTATTTAGGGTGGCGTGCAGCGGAGTGCTATCGTCTTGCGGCAACACTGCGTGAGTCGGGAAGGAAGGCAGCACTACTAGTGCGACCGATAGCATGGGGCTATGGAACTCGAGACGGCGCGTTGGGCCACAACAATACGGAACATATCGTGCGCCTGATGAAGAAGATTACTGCGTTCCGTGGAGACTTCGTGACGCAAGTGTCGGCAGGAACCCGTCTGAGTCTGTTTCTTACAGATGGGGGTCGCGTTTTACAGAGTGGACGGCTCTTTCTCAAGCAAGATGGTCCAAACATGTGGAAGCCTCGTCATGTGAGATTCGAACACCCAGTGGTGGAGGGTGACGGAGAAGGCAATGCGATCAGTGATCCTACTGGTAGTGTTGATACGGGCTCCATTCGCATTATTGCTGTTGAAGCAGGGCATCTTGCTGGATATGCACTAAATGATCAAGGGCGCATCTACTCGTGGGGTACTCAACGCTACGGGCAGCTTGGGCACGGAGAAGACACGGTTGAAGATACAACTGGGATCGGAAATCGTGAAGGAGGAGGGAGCGTTGACGAAGAGAACCTCGAAGACGGATCGAGCGACCAGGAAAATGACGAAGATGAATCAGAGGAGGGCGAAATGAAACCGAAAGATGTTGCTGTCGTCCGTATCCCACGGCTTATTCAGCTGTTGGACTCTGAAGACTCTCGTTTCACTAAGTTGTGTGTCGGGAATCACTTTGTTCTCGCGATCACCGCACTCGGTCACGTGTATTCCTGGGGATGGAACTCACATGGACAGCTCGGGCTTGGAGAAGACGCTTTAATCCAGATCAGCACACCACAACGTGTGCCTGCGCTCTCACAGTTTGTGGTTCTCGACATCTCGGCGGGCCATTCGCATTCTCTCGCTGTCACAATACCCAGAAGAGTAGCCGATCCAGCAAGCTTCAGTGCCTACAGTATGGTCTTCTCATGGGGGCGAGGCGTCCACGGTTGTCTGGGGATTGGCGGAGCGAGTGATATGAAAACTCCTCAAGAGGTGACGTTCTTCCGTGGTCTCTGTCCAGGGCGTGTGGCCGCTGGCCATGATCACTCGTTGGTTGTTTGCGCGGCGGGCTCTCGCAGTTTCTTGTACGCGTTTGGAAGCAATGTCTTTGGTCAATTGGGAATCGCTCGCAATGTGGATCACGTCGAGATGCCGATGATGGTAGAAGAGCTGACTGGACTGACGCTGACTGCGATTGGAGCTGGTGCGTACGCATCTGCAGCTCTTACGAGTGATGGTGAAGTCTACACCTGGGGAGACGCAAGGTACGGGAAGACAGCGAGAACGGATAATCGAATGACGTATGCACCATGGAAAGTCGGCGACGAGCACGCCAAGACGACAGCAGTCAGCATGACTATTTTACCTCCTGATGCGTACGTCACTCAGCTCTCAGTTGGCGCTCACCACTCGCTCGCTCTCTATCGCACAGGTACGAAGCTCCTTAGCATCACTAGATACAGTCATTTCTCTCACCGTTGTACGTTTTGTGTAGAGGGACGTGTCGATCGTTGGCGCAATTTCCCAATGGGCAACATTGTCACTTCGCTGGATATCTCAGAAGGCCAAGATATCATCTGTGTCTGTGATAGTGCTCGGTGCTCCACACCTGGTGTATTTGGTATCTTTCTATTCTGTGAAAACTGCTCACTTGGCCCAGTATGTCGTTTGTGTACCAGGCGGTGTCACGCGCGTCATCGACTCGTTCCACGCACATTTGACGGAGAGATTCAGGAACTCAACGAGGGCGGCACCACGCAAAATCGCGTGCGTTGCGCGTGTGGAAGGCGACGTCCACGTCTACAGCCAATTTTGAAGCGAAAGTCTGCTCAGGCYCCAGCTCCTCCAGTCCAAGTGCCCATTGAGACGACTGAAGAGCTCTACTGTGAGTTCGTCAAGGTTCCAGATCCGATTCCAGAGGAAACGGCCAAGTAAAAGACAGGTAAGCTCCATTTGTTTCATACTGACACATTGTCGACACGACTAATAGGCGCACCGACTAGGTACTGAGTGTCAGGCTTCGACTTGGTCGTTCCGGACTCGTTGGAATGGACGAAGATCCGCAAAACCACGAGATCGGAGTGTGACAAGACGCCGAGATCTCGCACGGACTCGCTTTGCCTTGGTTACCTTCTCCAGCTGTTCTTTGATGATGGGGATCGACTTGGTCACGCGTGTGTACATGGCATGTAGCCATCCACAGGCAACACCCGTGCTGCTCACGGCGTACAGACGCTGATTGACTGAGTCTGGGCTGAAGACAAGTGGTCCTGCTGACGTTTCGTTCAAGCATGGCCTCTTGGTTTTATCACCACCGGCACAGACCATGAACTCTTGTGGTTGCAGTGTCGTGGTGTGCAAGTACTGACTGCACAAGTTGATACTGTTGATGACGGGCAAGACTGCGAAGTAGACGTGCTCTCGAACGCCGTACTTGGCTTCCTTGCGCTTCTCGAAGGCAAAGAATGTCGCATTCGGTCTATTGTACAGGTAGACTTGGTCAACCATCTGGATGGGCACACGAGTGGACGGACGCTCAAGTTCGAGCATGAGCAAGTCGAAGTAATGTGTTCTCTTCTCGGACGGACCATTTGAGGGCTTCACGCGGTAGTTGGGATGCGTGGCGAGGCGACGCACGGCGATGACTTCGCCGTTTTTCCGATCCGGTGTGACGTCTGGAAACGCGACGAATTTGATGGTTCCGTTGTTCTTGCAGTGTGCTGCTGTCAAGATGTAGCGAGAAGAGATGAGACTACCGGTGCAGAAGCTCTCGCCATCTTTGGATGTGCGGATGCCAACGAGGAACTCGCGATAGATGCTGTCGGTGCGAGGCAGCGCCATCTCTTTCTGGACGGTCGTGATGGTCTCGACATCGCTGACACCAAGCGAAGGGAACGTTGCGGCGCTTAGTAGCTGAGGAAGCCACGAGAATCCCCAGATGCCGTCACGGTTGGTCACTGGATTCCCACCGAGGCCAAGCAACCACACACCGCCGCCTGAGGTCGCTCGCTTGACCAGGAAGCTCCATTGATTCGACTCTTGATGGTCGTCGCGCGCTTCGATCTCGGTCGGTAGAGCGCACACTGGCTGATTGCACAAGGATCCGTTGACGAATGTGACGCCTTGGATGGCTGAGACTTGCAAGGTGTCCATGTTGATGGCGAAAATTGAGGCTTCGTGGTCGGTTTGCAAGTGCGTTGGGTACGGCGTTCGTATCGGCAGTGTGACTGGCGAGACGACAGAGCCGGACGTCAATGGCGCTTGGAGTGTCACTAGATGGACTCGAGTCGAGTGGGTAGTACCATTGCCTGCAGGAACAGGCGTGATCTGCGCCACAACAGCTGGTGTTTGGTCGTTTTCAGTTCCGTGGTCTTCGTCCAAGGCCAATACTGACGCGCTCGTGATCGCTTCGTTCTCTGCTACGCAATCAGACTGCACCACAGCGTGCTGGTGGGTGATGAGGACGCCAACGCAGGCGTGTTGGGCTCCTTTGGACCCCAGAAACATCAGCGGTGGAAATGAACTCGCTTGTCCGGTCGAGACGATGCTTCCGAGAGAAAGCAGGAGCCACGGGGCGATGCGTAGCAGACGACAACGCATTGCGGCGAGCGAGAACGAAAATGAAGACAACTCGACCATCTCCATGCTCCTGACGAAGACTGAAGATGACGCTACGATTGGTCTCGTCAACTGGATTCCTTCAATGAGTCGCATCATCATGGGGACAAGACTCATACAGTAGATGCTCATCTGTTCCTCCCTCAGATGACTCGGCCTTCGTCGTCTACAGTATCAAATACGTACGTGGCAGTGATGGAGATGAGCAGCGATCATGGGTACACTCTGAGCTCTCACGACTCAGAAATGGTACGCTYCTTTCAATGGCTTTCTCAGTGTTTGGCCTGGCTTACTAACCTCCAGAATGCATAGACTACCCTGTCAACAAGTGTCGCGATGGCTTTTTGGTCTTGTTTGGCGCTGCTGTCACTTTCTTGATCTCTTCATTGATCCACGGGACTGCCGGTGTCACGCGTGTGTACGACGCGTAACGAGGCACCGCGCCACATGCCAAGCCGGTGCTTCCGATAGCCAGGAGATGCTGTTCGAGGGTTTGTGGTGCAAGTACGAGCGGACCACCTGACGTCTCATTCAAGCACGGGAGACTACCAGGCTGACCGCCAGCGCAGAGCATGTACTCCTCGGAATCCAGTGTCGAGATGCCGAGGAGGTTGTTGCAGTACACTTGACCGAAGTAGATGGGAAGGTTGGCCGTGTACACCATCTCCTTCGGTGGGTTGGCGGCGGTGTTGTTGACGTAACCGTACATGGTCGCTCGCTGAGCACTGATCTCGTTGATGGTGATCAGTTTGATGGGCGTCCGAGTCGTCGAGTGCTCGAGTTCCAAGAGCATCAAGTCGAAGTAGTACGTGCGACGCTCCATGACCGAGTTATTGAAAAGATAGCCGAACGCTGGGTGCTTGACAGTGCGGACGACCCGAATGAACTCGCCGGGCTGCTTGTAGAGCTTGATCTGAGGGAAGGAGACGCCTGCGATCGTGCTCTTGTCATGACAGTGCGCGGCGGTCAGGACGTAGCGTGAGGAGATCAGACTCCCTGTGCAGAAGCTCGAGGAGTTACTCGCGTTGCGGACGCCAACGAGGAATTCTCGGTAGATGCTCATGGTGGTCGGTGGTGCTGCTTCCTTGATGACGGACTTGACGGTTTGTACGCCGTGGACACCGAGATTCGAGAAGGACGAGCTTGTCAACTGCTGAGGAAGCCATGAGAAGCCCCAGATACCGTCGCGATTGGTCACAGAATCTCCACCGAGTCCAAGCAACCAGATATTGTCACTTGCAGGGTCTCGCTTGAACAGGAAGCTCAATTGATTAGGCTCGTGAAGGACGTCACGTGCTTCGATCTCAGCTGGCAGAGCACACACTTGCTCTTCGCACGTAGATCCGTTGATGTACGTGACGCCGTGGACATCTGTGACTCGCAAGGTGTTGAGGTTGACAGTGAGAATTGAGGCATCATGGTCGGTTTGCATGTGCGTTGGGTATGCTGCTTGGATGGGAAGTGTGACTGGAGAGAGAGCCAACGGTGCTCGGAGCGTAACGACTTGAAGCCGATTTCCGGTAGACCCAGGAAATGTGATGACACTCGCGACTGGCGTTTGGTCTTCTGGTGGATTACTGGCATCATCAAAGGTATCTTCGTCATCCAGATCAAGCACAAACGCGCTGACAAGCTCCTCTTGACTTACACACGATGCCTTAACGAGCACATGTTGGGTCGTGATGGCGACTCCAGCGCACGCATGTGGCCGAAACGATGAGCGCAAAATCACGATCGGATACGCTTGAGTCACCTGCAGGGAACCCCATACGCAGGCGAGCCACAGCCACAGCAATGAGACGTCGAATCGCTTGAGCTGCATTCGTCTGGATCGTGTCGTGATGGCAAATGAAGACGGATCGCCTTCGCTTCTTTGAGCTCCGCGCCATTCGGAGGATTTCCGTACCTCCATATGCCCAAGGAAGGACCACAGTGTATCAGAGACACCCAGAGAATGCAGTCTTCATGCGTCAGCATGGCGTTCCATGGTACCCCCGGATGGCTCCGACAGTGGGCCAATTCCGAAATATACGATCCAGCAAAGTTAAAATCACCGAAAACCTTTCCGGAAATATAAAGAAAACCCACCAAGTCCAGAACGAAGTCGGGTTATTGCGGTTATCTGGATCCGATTATCGTCCGACGGAGCGCTACGTGCATCAACTAGCGTGCTTACGATTCCTTGGTTGGTATTGGAGACGACGTCAAAAGCAGTGGCGGCTGGTTCATGTACTTTTTGAGGAACGGATTTGAGGCAAGGATGCGTGTGTACGCACTGTACTGCATGCCAGGTATACATGCGAGACCACTGCTGCTGATACCCAGAAGCCGCTCGTGGGGTGTGCCTCGCATGTACACGAGGGGATTACCTCCGTGTGACGGCTCTTTGGGGCATGCGTTATAGTTTTTCCCACCGACACAGATCACGGAGTTGTCCGTTGGAAGCGTGCTCACGTCCATGAGTCGGCTGTACGCGTCCTTACCTTGGACGATTGGGAACGTGGTCATCCGCAGCGTCTCAGTTCTTTTTGGCTGGATGATTTATCCGAAGTCCGTCGCGTTCTTGACGTTCTTGACCGCGTCGCCCATGGTCTTGAGGGTTTCGTTGATCAAACGAATCGGCGTGCGACTTGATGCGTGCTCGAGTTGGATGAGCATCATGTTGTTGGAATACGTCCTGCCCCTCGCGGACGTCTTGACACTGCAACTGCGTGGCATGATGGTGTGGCTGACTCGAATGATCTCTCCATACTCTTTCTTGTTAGGGTAATTGTTAGCCGTGAGCGCGACGTATTGGATCGTACCTCTCTCGATGCAATGCGCAGCTGTGAGGACCAAGCGCTTGGTGATAAGGACGCCCGTGCAGAAGCTATTGGTGTCCTTCGATGACGCGCGAATGCCAGCGATGAATGGAATGTCTTCCGGGATGGTCGACATGGGCGGCTTTCCATAGTCCTCTTTGGAGACCGTCTTGCTAGTCTTGACACCACTGATGTTCAGGTCGGTGAATGAAGTCTCAAGCAACGATTGAGGAAGCCATTTGAAACTCCAGACACCGTCTTCATCCGTGATTGGAGAGCCACCTACGCCAAGAAGCCAGTAGCCGTCGTGACTCGCGAAGTGCTTAAAGAGGAAACTCCAGTGATTGGATTCTTGGTTGACATCTCGCGCGTTGACC